>OZ018319.1:123609147-123801647 GCA_963969495.1 Ceratothoa steindachneri
CTCTTGAGGCTGAGCGTGACACAACTTCTTTCGGACGGTTTTAAGAGTGCCGTTTAACTTCTCACAGACCCCAGTAGCAGCAGAGTGAAAGGGGGCTAAATTAAGAGAAGTTTTCCCACGTATTCCATAAATTCAGATCTAAATTGTCTGCCCCGATCAGACAGAATTTCTTTGGAGATGCCAACCCGTGAGAAGATGGTGATTAATGCCTCAGCGCATGGTTTACTGTCTATCCTTTTAAGGGGAACCGCGTGGGGAAACCTCGTAGCGAAGCCCAACAGAGTAAGAATATAAAAATGACCATCCCTTGACGAAGGATGTATTGAGCCAATTAAATCGATGGCCACCTTGCAAACAAGGGAGTTTGATAAGCGCCACTTTGACGAAGCGACTGGGGAGTAGTGAAACAATTATTTCCTACCCTACATGAGGGAGGTGGGGCGAGGCAGACACCAGCGTCAGGGCGGGTGGTTAATGCAATCAGAGTGGAGGACGGTGGTCATAAATGAAAACAAACATAGCTGACGCCAGTCTAGGCCTGAGAAAATTAAGCTACACGGCGCGTTCTAATTCATACTTTACAGATAGTATAGAGTAAGAAAGATAAGTGATAAATAAATTTAACTCTGTAATTATAATTAAATTTATGAAGGAAATACTAATGAAAACAACCATATTGAATACCTGTATATGATTAAAAAAACAATTGGAAAAAATATAGTAGTAATATATAAAATTAAGTATAAATTGGGAATTGGAAAGTGTCTCAAGGAATGAGCGGTTGCTTTGATTGAGATTAAAGCGACTGACCTATGCCTCAGTGTGATTAGTTCGATCCCCGCCTTGCACGGATAGCTTTGAAATAATAAAAGTATTCTGTTATCTTCTCTTTCTTAGTGGTATGATATATATATATATATATATATATATATATATATATATATATATATATATATATATAAATTTAATTGATTTTGACCATTTTTTCAGTAACTTTAATAATTTGCATGCTTCAATTAATTTTAAATATGAGTGGGAAGAAGACAACAAATTACCCTTTTTAGATATCCTTAGAAACAAAGATTACCATGACTTAAAATTATCTGTATACAAGAAGAGAACTCACTCGTTTATATACATTATTTTCCATGCCATGACAATACTGTTAAAAAATGTGTAATATCTACCTTGTTTCTTAAAGCATATAGAATATGGCATCCTTCTTATTTAGACGAAAAAATTGGAAAATTAAGACTATTTTTTCTGGACTGTATTACCTAGATTGGTTTATAACATCAGCTCATTTTGCAGCTAGGAATACTTACTATTGTAATAAACCTGCACGTTCTAATGACTTCAGCAAATGTATAACATTGCCATTTAATGACAAACTAAATAAGTTAAAGCAATTATTTCAGGAAACAGGAATTAAAATAGTTTTTTAATATAATAATTCTATAAACCAAATGATGATTTCCAGGAATCCTAAAGATCAACAGAATAAAGGGCTATATGTAATTCCATGTAAAAATTGTGAACATGTTTATGTAGGTGAAACAGGGAGAAATTTAGATAAGAGATTGTATTAACATAAGAGAGACATCAGAGTTGGCAATGAAAGTAGTGGATTAGATAGAAAGGGTTTACAAATTAAAAGATAAGGACCATCTAATTAACTGGAGCTCGGCGAAATATATTTATCGTTCCAATGACCCTATAAAAAGGAATATCATTGAATGTGCTTTTATAAGCCAATGTGATAATTTTAACCTTTCCCCTGGCTTATACAAAATAGATGCTATAACTAAAGGACTAATACTTAAAGAAATTAGTTCTGACTTTTGTTCTTAGTTTTTTTATATACAATCTTTAGTTATGTGGCCCCAATTTTTTTTTTTAATTGTCACTGCTCTGTTATGTAGATTGTATTTTCCCCACTTTTCGCTCCTCGTTTCTTATAATCTCCTTCGTTAGGCAATCTCCATTTCTTTTAATCTGTTACCCTTTCCGTCTTCTCAGTTTGACCTTACTACCTGCTTCTTGTAATTCTTAATGTGTTTCTTTACATTACCCCTTCCGTCTTCCTCAATAGTGATTTCTTGTTTTTGAGGCGGTCTTTCATACTTTTGTTTCGTATATATACCTCTAATATAATATTATTTCTTGTATTTATCCTTGATATGGAACTTAATAAAGTTTGAAAGTACTTGGAAACACCTTTTCATTTTTTCCTGCTGGACATTGCATTCATTTGCTACCCTCACGTCATACTTTGTGAGTTTTTCATTTCATATATATATATATATATATATATATATATATATATATATATATATATATATATATATATATATATATATATATATATATATAAATATATACTGACAATTCTTTTCCAACCTTAAATTATATTCTTAGTGTAAATAAAATAATCTGCATGGGACCTGTTCCAAACGAAAATATTTCAAAGATGGAAAACCTTAGCGGTAATTGTATAATCCCCCAAGATAACATCTACTCGGTGAAAAATATAAGAAGGAAAACGAATGAAAATAAAGAAACGCGTAAAAAAATAGGAAATCGTATAAGGGCAGAATGCGAGACTATAGGTAGAAACCGAATAAAGGTGATAATTCATTCGAAAATCTTAACAATTCGAAAAATCAACCTGAGAACCTCAATAACACCTCTTTTAACTAGTACAAATTAATAACCTAGACATCAACCTCGAAGATTCTACAACAACGAACAACTACATACTTATAGGAAAGAATTGCTTTAAATAAAGTAATATCACGCTTCAATGTCATTAAATCGAAAAGTGAAAATACAAATTAAAAAGCCTGAGATTATTACACAGCAAATATATTCATTAAAAATCTCCTTTGAAATCTGCCATGGCAGGGTAGTCGTCTGAGAATAAACAAAAGCCGCCATTAATCATTGATTTTCTTCCCTTTTAAGTATCATTAGTGGAACGTGTTATCGGGCATTAATGCCCTTTTAGAACCTAGTCATAGAACAGATCCTCTAGAGGATTGAATTGAGGTTCAATGCACCTTAGGATCTTAAAGGAATAAATTAAGCGAATATTTACGATGATAAGAAGCAGAAATGCGTTTCTAGTGTAGGGAATGGGGAGAGACCGAGAAACAGACACAGCTAGAATAGGATACATTGCTTTACACACACAAGAACGAGTAGCTGAAACGACTAATCATCAAATAGAGAGATAAATTGACATACAGTTGAGAAAAGGGATAAACAGATGGGATAGGATATATACATACACATTTACGTGTCGATGCGATTATTAGAAATAAAAAAAGACAGATGGAATTGCCTAAATGTTACTATAACATACACTTGTGAATGCAAAGCCATCCTAAACCACAAACATGAACATAGAGAGACAGATAATCAGATATACACATAGGCGGATAGAGGAAGACTGAAAACAAATTAAATATGATACAGTGGGTTGCATAAACTCGCACCTGTAGTTCCAAAAAGCTCAAACAGTCATACTAGGGTGGTCACTAACACGTATGTAAGGATAATAGAGAATAAACAAAGTCATCGCATTTAATGTGGAATTCGAACGGCGGTTCGGAGAGCCGTCGTTAAGTCGCCCCTAATCAAGAATCCTATTTAGCGACGGATCAGAACCGATGTGGGTAGAGAAAGAAAATAAACTGATGGATTCTTACATGAAAAACATCATTCACTAGAAAAAGGGGAAAGGAAAAGCAGCCAAGGAAACTAGGGAGAGGACATATGCATAGAAGGAACTCAGGGAGAGGAAATATAGAAGGTAAACGAGGCAGTTTATATATAGAGAGAGTTATAAAGTAACGGACGAGATCGATATAGAAGAAAATAAGGAAAATACATATATAAGGAAAGGGAGGGATGAGGGAGTATATGTAGAAGGAAACAATGTAGATGACACAGAAGAAAACAAGGACGGCAATAAATATAAATAAACCAGATAGGTGATATATAGAAGGAAAACGAGGGAGTTAATAAATAGAGAGAATTTTTATGCCACTCATCTTGCGAGTGACAGCAAGAGCATTGACGCCGTATATAGAAAGACACGGGATATAACATATAGAATGATACAAGGTGAAGTTTATGAAAGAGGAAACAAGAGCGATTGTATCTCTAAGAATAAAGTAAGAAGACAAACAAGGAACCAAGGGATAAGACATTTGGAAGGAAACAGATAGAGAATTAAATCAAGGTAGAATGCATATAGAAAGAAAAGGGGAGATAACATATAGAAGGAAAATGAGGGCGCGGGAATATTGAAGGAAATAAAGAAGATGAGATATAGAAGGCAACAAAGGAGAGGACAAATAGAAGGAAATAAGGAAGATGAGATATAGAAGGCACCAAAGGAGAGGATATATATAGAAGGAAATAAGGAAGATGAGATATATAAGGCAAAAAAGGAGAGGGCATATAGAAGGAAATTAATGAAGATGAGATATAGAAGGAACCAAGAGATAGGACATATAAAAGAAAATAAGGCATATGATATATAGAAGGAAATATAGGAGAGGACATATAGAAGAAACAAGGAACCTTCTTAAGATTTGTGGTGACTTTGTGTTTGGATCGCCATATACGAGTTGGAACTTTTGTCGCTGGAGTAGTAGAAATAGTAGTATTTCGCTAACTTGCCTTTATTCATGAGGATCCCGACCGGATAATGAAATAGTCATAAAGGTCAGTATGACAATCACTGGTTAGCCCGAGGGCACGAGAGGGCGGTCCTCTTCGGGGGAGAGCTGCCAGGAAGTATTGTTTTGAGACTAAACAGCGTTCAGGTGGAACTTTCGTCGCCCCGGGGCAGAGGGACCTGTTCTTCGTGAACAGAGTGTATGTGTGTTGTGCTGCGAAGATGGGAGAGAAAAGAAAGTAGTGTTGAAATTGGCTATGTGTGTGTGGAGAAGTATAAGACCTACCCACCCGAATACAGGGCTGAGCAGAGCTCGTCCACCAATCGGTAGCCAGATCCTTCCGTGAACTGAGGTATGTGGCTGCTCCTGCCGGGATCGAACCCGGTACCGTGGCGTTGGGAGAGCAAAGCCGCACCACTCGGCTAGCAGGAGCTCTCTGCCTCTCGAGTTGATGCGTTTGGTGCTTATTATGATCATGGGTTTGATGAAGGGGGTAACGATTATTTTGATAATTATTATAATTTTAGCTGAAGATGATTATTATCGAGAGTTAGATGATGATTAGTATTATCATTATTTTGATGAAGATAATGATTATGATCATGATTTTGATGAGGGTGATGATGTTTCTTAAATAAAATAGTAATTTTAGGGTAGGTGAGAATGTGTGAAAATAATATAGGTAGGAGATTTACTATGAAATTTGAGACCCTCAGGGCTCGCAACTCTCCGAACCAATTCCGCCTTTCCCATTATACATTTCCTAATGTGGAGTTCGGGGCCATATCTAGGCTGCAGAATACTTGTTCCTGACAAATCTGGCACCCTCTGGCGGGGAGGGGGTGGGGCGTAAAACGGGGTGAAGTTGCATTAAATGGTTCAAAGAACAAAGTTGAACCAGAACTAGTACCTATTCGTGTAATTTGGACAAAACAAGAAAATGTCCACCACCATGTGAGTTGGAGAAGAACAAATACTCTGCTATGTGATTTGGACCAGAACAATTGCCACTCCATGTGATATGGACAATAACAAGTAGTCCTTCATTTAGTTTTGACAAGAACAACTACTACATCATATGATTTGGACAAGACCAATTGTGTCGTTGTGTGATTTTGAAAGTGCCATGTTATGTGATTTGAACAAGTAGTACCTTTTCATGTAATTTAGGAAAGAACAACTACTCGGCATGTGATTTTAAAAAGAAAAAGTACCCCGCCATGTGATTTGTACCAAAATCATGTATCACGTCAGGTGATTTGGACAAAAAACAAGAACCCCGTCATATAATTCGGACAAGAGCAAGAGCAAGTACACAGTGGAGTGCTTTGGACACGATCAAGTGCCCCACCATTTCATTCAGAAAAGACATATTGCCCCACCAAATGATTTGGACAATATCAAGTATTATGTCATTTGATTTTCACAAGAAAAAGAGCCTCATTATTTGATTGGAACAATACAAAGTGCCCCATCCGGTGATTTTGACATTGCTTTGTTATGTGGTTTGGACAAGATCAAGTGTCTCGTCATGTGGTTTGGAAAAGAATAAGTACCATTTCTTGTAATTTGGAAAAGAATAAGTACCCCGGAATGTAATTTTAACAAGGAAAGGTACCCCGTCATGTGATTTGGAGAAGAACATATATACTCCCCTTCTCATGTGATTTGGACACGAACGAGTGTCCTCTCATGTGATTAGGACAACAAGTGGCTCCTTATGTGATTTTGACAAGAACAAGTGCCTTGTCTTTGATTTGGACATGAATAAGTACCACGTCCTGTGATTTGGATTTTGAATGCAGATAACTAATAAAGATTAAGATATTATTTTGGGCAAATTAAAAAATAGATTAAACTAACGAGAGCAATTTCATTATCAGGATCAAATATGTGAATTTAATAGTTTACCCGATTATATACAGATATATCATATGATTGATGTATTTCAGAAGAATTCCCAGGATATTGCGTGTTTTTATTCACCCATCCTGACGTCAACATTGTCCCCCTAGCAACTTTGGTAACTCGATAACTCATAGTAGCTGTAGTAAATGGGAAAAATCAGTGATCATTTTCAAGTAATTTAAGAATCAAAGGATTGTTTAAATTGGGAAAAAAAGTTCTAAAGAAAGTGGTGAATTGAGGTTAAGTGAAAAAGATAAGAGAGAATATTCCTCTGGCCGAAAGAAGGGAATAATGAGTCTCTAGAAATCAAAGATATCGCGTACCTTTTGCTAACCTGAAAATAAACAAAAGAAATGGAACAAATGATGTGTCAGATGTAAAAGTAAACACAAGGGAAATATATACTGTTTTCCTTTGTTCAACTAAACTCTATTAAGAGAGTGTGTTAGGGAGAAATATAATGCGCAAAAGAGGTTTAACAGCCAAGATAGATGGTAATCAATTAAACTATCGCGTTTTCAGTTGAATCAGCTAACGCCCTCCGAAGACCTATAATTCCCTTTGTATAAACACAATCGTGAAAATTTCAATAAATTTCTTTCAACTGCGTGAAAAATATCCAACTTTTATGTTGTTGAGACCTCTCTCTCTCTCTCTCTCTCTCTCTCTCTCTCTCTCTCTCTGCCAAAATGGTTGTTATATATTATCTTCTACCCACCTATATATTACACGCACACACACACACACACACACACACACACATATATATATATATATATATATATATATATATATATATATATATATATATATATATATATATATATATATATCACAGGACAAGTGATCTACCATTTACAAGATGGAATAAAAAAGACAGTTAGAATAATAGAAAGTTGCGAAAGGAAATTAACTAAGGCGAAATACACCATGGTCTTTAACAAAATTTGCCTATATATATATATATATATATATATATATATATATAGTTTTCGTAGCATCCCTCCATCCTACCATTGGGTAATTTGCTCTGAATAATTTTAACTAATTGGGTTCCAGCATTCGTGTATGTAATAGGCAGAATTACTCTTATCAAAAAATGTAAGGTAATTTTCGATTATATCAACTTCAAAATGCAAACGCTTTTTCTTCCCCGAATAAACATATACACACTTCCCTTCAAGCTATACCACAACGGTTTAAATGAAATATATATAAAAGTCTTCGTTGTTAAACAGATTTTAAATTAACTTCTTAAGATGAGGTTATCAGGAGCCTGTGACAAGGTGTATCGGCCTTTTCTATCGAGCTCCTCTGAGCTATGAGATGAAGGGACAAATTGTGCTTTATAGGCGTTTCGAACCGTTTAATAGAAACCTGTTATAGCAGAAGGACGGGTTTTGTATATCACTGGGTGCCGACGTTTCGGGTCGAATTGTATGTGTGTACTGAGGCTTTTAAAACTAGAGGATGTTGTGGTTAACCGTTCTGCGTAATTGGCATCAAAATAATGGTCGATTGTTTCCATTATCTCCCTCCAAGTGAGGTGTTCCGAAATGCGATCTTTTGTGTCCCTGGCTATTTGTATTTGTTGAACTTTTTGACGGTTCAATAACGTAGTATATTTTTTGTTATGTATTTCGATTTTGTTTTACAATTCTTCGTTTCATTCTTTATTACTAGCATTTTTATTTTCTTCTTTTTTTAAATCTATTTGCTTCATTCTGCTTTCCCCAGTGAGCCATTATAGGTGATTCCACGCGGTTATTATTTATACCTTCACACGATATAGGCCTGTCGCGATGCTTTTAAAGATGCTTTGTCCAAACAATGTCTGATCTTTAGCTGTAATGACCTGTCGATGTTAATAAATAATCCTAAGGACTATGATTCTATGAACATACACACCCATCAATATGGTCACCATAACCAAAGCATTACTGTACTATCTCATTTAGAAATAAAAATTAGGGTTATAACATTATTTTGCTATTATGAGTTTGTCACTGATCCCTTTAAACTGTTTTGTTCGGAGCCATCACTATAATAGTACTATAATTGTAATCAATTATTTAGTATTATCGGATTTATTGAGGCTATACAATATTAGTTTAGGAGACACCTTCAAATTAAAGGGTAAATTAAATCTAATTGGACGTTATAAAAAAGAATGATAGGTTTCTACTAGCTCACTGTCCATTGCAGAAGGGGCATGAAAACCGGCTTCAACTATGCTTATGTGAAGGCGCCTCCCCCACACTTCTTTTCCATTTGTTCAACAGGTAAATTAGTAACAGACACGCTCCCGAACACGTATATTCGTCAAACAATATGCGGGTTTATATCTGTATGGCTCTTAACGGAAGGGAAAGTAGAAAATTTATCATTATTTAGTCCAGATCTTAAAAGAAATTTGCTAACGGGCTCATTATAGTAACGAAAATGACGCTTGCACATCTTCATAAAATCTTTTAAGTGTATCCATTTATACTATCATAAGGAATATAGGTCTATTTATAAAATTAGCCAACTTGTTTCAGGTTACTCATCAAGGCTTACAGAGATTTTCTGATAGTGAAGGAATAAGGTTTTTTCCTCCACGGGAAAGCATTAACCCCCTTCATCTCCAATCTCGAAAGGACGTGGAGATCAAATCACAAGGAGCAATCTCCATAAATACGTGCAGTTGAAATTTAATGCTGCTTTAATTCCTTACCTAAGATTTTATATTACTTATAGGATTTCATGTAGACTAAATTATATTATTTAGACTATCATTAATTTATTCGTCAGCTATCCTACAAAAACTAAAGAATTGATCAAGTTTGCTAGGAAGTTGGTGATAGAGAAGAACTAGAGGTGTTCATTGCTTTATTTACCTTTTATTTATACTTATAAACAAATCGTTAATTTCATCCTATATTTTGCGTCATCGTTAATCTCTCGATCGGTTTGTATATTTAACGTATTCTGTTATAATAGAGAAAAATACCCCCTAAAAATCATTTTAGAGATTTATTCAGAAAATGGGTGGGATATTTTGTTTCTCAGATGCTTTACTGCTAAGATATTCCGGTCGTTTCCGATTTTTTAAAAAATAAATATCCTTACCTTCTCTTTTTCTTCCACAGTTACAAATATATACAGTATCTCACACACTCTAAATCATATCTGTGCACATGCATTTAAACACGTCCTTACATCATTTCTATATAAATACATGCTACTACATATTTACATATAAAACCTACTATATATACACAAATATAAGTCAACATGTATACACAAAACCCATTTGCCCAGCCACGCAACCACATATTTCCACGAAACACAAACAAACATTAAGAAAGCTCGCTTTCAGGCAAACCCAACATCTACCGCACATAAGCGCTATACCCACATCACTAGCAGCCACAATAAGAAAGACCCACCCACAAATACTGTCCCTAACTTACAAATATGCCTCTGCTGCATATCCTAATAAACCGTATCCTCGTCCCCTCACACACACTCAAAACAAAATCTGTCCAATCATTTTAGAGGCATTTATTCTGAAAGTGAATAATTACACTTGGTGAACACAGTCATGTGCAAAGATGTCGGCGAGGAGTGACAGTGAACAGCTATGTACTAAAGTCACCCTGACATAGGCCTGTCGAGAGGCTTCTTGCCCAAAGGCCGTTACGAGGACACCAGATAAAAGGCCGCCAGCCGCTATTCGGAACCTATTCGAGGCACTTGAAACGTTAAGCGTTCCTTTCAAAGTGATTATGGAGCTAAAGATCACACCTTGATAGGAAGGCGCTCAGAATTGGGTTATATATCGGTATAAGGAGAGTCGAGATGGTATAGTGGTGATACAGGGTGAGCAAAGCTAGAGCAATGTAACAGGGTAGGGAATAGCGTGTAAAATTCCTATAATATATACTTAATGAGTCAAAGCGTATTCGATACTTGCAATAATGCATCCTTGCAGAGAGATTGATGCAATGAAGCTTAGAATGATATAAAAGATATTTTGACAATAGCAGTTAAAAATTGTGGACTATAATTATATTCATATTAAATGTATTGACATTAAAACAAATGAGGATTAGAGATTAGGCGAGTGTAAACACCACTTTCAATTTCTGTGAAGTTAAACTACATCGGATGTGGTTAGTCGCCAAAATGTGTTCCAATATAGGTAGACTTTTCGACGGTTGCCATAAGCTGTAGATGTGCGTAGTTTGGATCCCACGTCAAACTGTAGGTTGTCACTGAGATTTAAATGATCTTGAATGTTGGCGAATTGGTGGTAAAACCAATACCAATTATTTTTTTCTATAATAAAAGGAGGATAAATGAAGGTGATTAAAATATGTCTCCTCAAAAAGATCAATATATTAATTTTGTTGTTATGGAAGAACCAGGTAGAAGTCATTTTTTAGCGTCCATTTGGCGACTGCCTACAACGGCACGAGTCATCGTATCAACGTAGAAAAAGCGCATCTCAAATACGATCCAATTGGGCGAGATTACCACAACAGAAAAGGAAAAAAGCGAAAGAATGGTTAGAAAATATCTTAGGTGGAAAAATAGCAATACAATTAGACAATAATGAGAGAACCACAAGAAAAATACAAGATAAAAGAAAAAGGACGAGAATATTCATGTAAGAGAACGAACTATATATATATATATATATATATATATATATATATATATATATATATATATATATATATATATATATATATATGAAAGAGAGAGAGAGAGAGGAGAAAATATACATAACACATATCAACATAGATAAGAATATGTTGATGTACGAGATAAATGAAAAAGTATTTATGCTCGAGAGCGATGTGAAATATTCATATTCGAGATACAAAAAATAATCATAGTCGAGTCTATACAATTTTCATGTACGTGAGAGATGAAAAAACATTCATGTACGAGCGAGATGTGATCTACTCATTTAAGAGAAAAGCGAGAAAATGCTCATTTACATAAAAGACGAAAAATATAAAGGTAAAACAAAAAATACATGAGTAATGAATTAAAACAACGAAAAAATATGTATGTATGATAGAGTTTAGAAAACGCCCATCGGTTTCATATCAACAATATGCTCGCGGGTCATTTGCATCAGTAGCAGCATCATTTGTTTCCTAATTTTGCAGTAAAACAATTTTGCTTTATCGTAATTTAACAACGATACGGAAGAATCTTTTTTCCTGCAAAATTAAACGTTTCTCACTGTCTACAGTGGGTTTCAAGTTAATCGAAATAAATTTTAGACAGAAAAAAACAGCCAAGTTGTATATCGAACGAAGCAATATATTATCTTGAGAATTTAGAAAAAAAAGAAGGATTTATAGTTGCGAAATAATTTCAAATGGTCGCCTTCTGCCTTTACGGCCTTTAGGCGGGAAGTGAACTGGTTGCATCCTCTGATTATTTGTTTCATTGTCAATGGATGACATTACTTATACAATGGTGGCCTTCAGAGATCCTAAAGTGTTGTGACCAGTATTGTTGACATCCTCATCAACAACGCCCCACACAACATAAAATATGTAGGTGGTTGCAGTCGGGGGAGCTGGGCGACCACGAGTCTTGGGACCAGTGGTGCGAGACACTGTTCAGCAACAATGTATGATTCCCTGCCTTGTGTACAGGAGCTGAATCCGGCTGGAAAAACGAAAGGCTTTACCGCGAGTACTTGATCCATCCAAGACTTGACCACAGTCTCCAGCATCTCAATGTAAACTTCAGCATTGACCATGATGAGGCCTTGGGAAAAGATGTAAGGAATTATACCGTAACCCTCGTTGCTGACCACGCCCAGAACAATCACAGGTGCGTTTATATTTCTGTGCATGACCATAGGCACTTCATCTTTATTCTAAGCCATGTCATACTCTGCCGTTTCACGTTGTAAATGAGGTTCCTCGGGTAGGTAGGTAAACAAATTCACCAACTCCTTCACGCTTTTTCTGGCGCGTAAGGACGCAGGAAGGGCCTAACGTTTTTCGATTTCAGCTGGCATTCTCAGAAAAAAACTGCGTTTGCTGTTATCCGCATGAAATCTAACTCTTACTGAAAGTGTCCAAGGTCAAGTAACCTACATTGGTACGGTTTTTAAATCTTAGTCACTCTTTTAACTTTGTATCAGTTTACCTAGAATGGCACTGTACTTTTCTGTTTCACTTCTCACAGTTTCAACCAAGATAAGCAATCTTACGCAAAATATCCATCTTTACTTTTTATTTATCATGTATCATTCTTTTCTGTCCCCCTACTTCTAAGAATATTCATTATGTATTAGTTTTCTTGCTTTTTTCTCTAGGTTTTATTCGTGTTTTGTTTGTGTGTGTTGTTTAATCGCCTTTTCGTTGCCAATGTTTCTTTACTTTAAACTAGTATTTCCCAACCCTTTTGCACTAGGCCCCCCTTTATATACAAACTCTTTTGTCATCGCCCCATTTTTTAAATGAAATAATTTCCAATACTTTACTAAATTTATCTTTTATAGTAAGATAACACTTAGGTATAAAGAATAATGATAAAAGTGCTATAAAAACTTTTATTTCATGGCTTACCTTAATATGTTTTCAATGCAATGTTGACTTTGGTGCTTACTGGCTAAGGATCTTACTCTAGGTTCCATGGTGTTTAAAAGATCTTGTTTTGCAATTCGCAGGCGGTTTTTTTTGTTTAGTGATAATCTAAGTAACTGCACTAAAACCATATAAAAAGTTGGAAAAGTAATGAAAGAAAGTTTGATATTTTCCCACAGCTTTGTATACCTTTCAGAAATTTCGGTTTGTAGCCCAAATTCCTGGTATGATTATTTTAAGAAGGGGTTTATTTCGATGTCGTTTGTAAAAGCAATTTAGTCCTCTTGCGTTGCAGGTCGGGTTCATTTTTACAAGGATTAATAAATGGGTTTCTCAGCTAGTCAGGTATTTGTATATTAATGAGAGTCTGATATCTACAGCTCATATCCTCGTGTAAAGAGTTCAAATAGTCGTAATAAATCAAGAGGTCATCATCATCATCATCATTGCTAACTCTATAATTTAAGAAGGGGATTTTTTGAGCATTTGAATAATAATTTCATCTTAGTTTGGTTATGACTTATGTTTGTTATCAAAGTTATTTATAATAATTCCTTTATAATATTCAAAAACAAAATGGTGAAGTTCAGAAATAATTATAAGTATCGAAATTTTGTGAATTTTTAAAACCCTAAGAATTACAAATGGTGAAGTTCAGAAAATTTATTTTTATATAACTTCTATTTTAGCAACGTGATATTTTATTTTGAAAGGGGCGAAATTTAGTTTATAGTTCCTTTTTAAAATTATTATAATTGCGAAGTTCAGAAAATTTCTAAAAATTTCACCATGGCTGCTTTTTTATAGATTTTAAATTTTAATCTTAGTAGCGAAGCCATTGCCTGGACATCTAATATGTAATTATTAGTCTCATAATCATTTTCTAGTCGTTCTAGATTTGGAAAATGAGATAGCTCCCGACGACCAATATTATGCCTAAAGTGTGAAAGCTTGGCCATGAATGTGTAAATAACAGATTTTGCTTTGATATGATTTACACCACAGCCTTGCAATTTCAAATTCAGATAATTGAATATATTGAATAAATTGTTAAGTAGGCAAATAACTACTTTTGATATCCTGGAAAAATTGTATGATATTGATGAAAAGAGGATGAAATTCTTCAGCATTTTTGCTGCAGTTGTCGATATATTCAGGAATTAAGGAGAAGACATTTTATTTTCTTTGCTGATATGATAACAACAAAGGATTTATGAAGCCACTCATTCAAGTTCCTAGCAACTAGATGTTGACGATGAATTACGAAATGCATTGTGAAGATATTGGGTGCACCTTTTTAAAAATGCAAGAAAACCTCTATACTTCCCTTTTAATCCTGGAGCGCGTTCCGTTGCACGAGCAATTATATTGTTCACGGGGATTTCTTTTTATTGGAAAATCTCCCATCTATGTATAGTAAACATTGATTCACCTTTAGCGTATGTTTCAAGTTCCTTTGCAAACAGTAATTCATGCACAAATATTTTAGCTTTAATAAAACGAATATATCCTAAAAGAAGTGCTTCATTGCCAGGGACAGTAAATTCGTCCAATTGTAAACAAAATTAGTGATTTTATATGTTATATAAAGTCTTTTCAACTTATTCGACCATTTCACCAATTCTTCTTTGCACAGAATTATTACTAAGTGGGGAAAGATGATGTAATCCTGTACGAAAGGGCTTCCTCTATATCTGGCTAAATGAGTCGTTCTCTAATTGCATGAGGTTCCCTGATTTGGCTATCATCTTGGGGATATTGTATGAAAAACAAGTCCATCGTCGCATTTCTGTGATTAGTTTGTCATAGGAGTGTGAATATATTTTGTCTCGTGGAATTCTTCTCCTAGACTTTTAAGATATGACAAATTTTCTTTCACTCTATCAGGATGGATCTCCTTTGAATAATAAGAAAACCTGGATGGCCTCATGGGCTCGTTCGGAAATATTTTCTCGCACAGAAGACACATTCGGTGTTGTTCATCATGAGTAGAAGCAATAAATCCAAACTTAAAATATTCAATACTATACTGTCTGTATTTTTGCTTTAATGAGTCAGGGCGAACAGAAGTCTCTCTCTTTTGGTGTTCTCATGGTGTGGAGAGAGGGCAAGGACCACACTACAGACTGCTAGTTTTGCATGACAAATCTTAAATGTGAGCATTGTATCAAGTATTTAAGCTTTCTGTATTATACTGGCTCCTGAAAATTTCATTATTATACATAGACCTAGCATAAAATTAAAAACCAATATAGTCACATCAGCATAAACATATCTTTTACTAAACATTTATGTACTATCTGCAACTACATATCAATTCCTTTATGTAATATGCAATTATATTTTCCACAGGTATAAAGAAGATCAATAAACATAGTGTGGCATATCCGTATGTTCCTTCTGCCATCAAACCACTGCCCCATGGTCCAGGAATTCATATACCTTCTCTCCCTGGACATATAGATGACCACGAAGAGATTAATATGGAAGTGATCAAGATTATGACACATCTGAGTCTTATCAGGTTTCCACACATGATATGGTCGCAAGAACATTCACTCAAGTTCAGTTTAATGACCTGACCAGGGATCTGGGGCTTTCAGAGGAGAATGAGCAACTTCTTTGCTCTCGACTTCGTAAAAGTAATCTTCTCGCTAAAGAAACCACATTTATTTTGGTACAGAAACATAGAACAAAAGTTTCGAAGCTATTTTTTACAGCATTCTTCCAGCTCTTTTTATATACTGTGCCAATATTAAATAACTTGTTGAGGACCTTGGAATTCCCTACAACCTATTAGAATGGAGACTTTTCATAGATTCCTCTAGTCGAAGTTTAAAAGCTGTGTTGTTGAATATTGGTAAGAGGATAGCTTACTGAAAGTTATGAAAATATGAAAAAAAATGTGGATGCAAGAAATTATTCTACCCACAATGTGGAGAATATGTGGTGACTTAAAGGTAAAATTATTTTACACTTGTCATTTCTAATCTCTCTGATATTGATATTTTTATTTTTAATTGTTAATATTGTATACACCTTTTGGTCAACTTACATTTTACAAGAGTGCAAATCTGGAAATCATGAGTGAATTTTGTTATACTTTTGTTGAAGTGTGTCCCTATAGGTTAATGCATCCTTTTGGGTTAATGAGGAACTTCTCCAAATTGAAAAGTTATACAACATAACTCAATAAACTCAAAATAAGATGTACATACGAGGGGCGGTCAATAAGTTTTGCGAATCGGTAGGGCAAAACAGAGGAAGGGGGATGGCTGTTTCTGGGGGTGTTAGCACAAGTTATGACAAGTCAGGACCTGCAGCCTCACGCTCCTGCCTCGTCTATTTAAGAAGCAGTAGCTGATCGCAGATCGTCAGTCACAAAGTTTTCACCAATGGAGAAGGTTGAGCACCGCGCAGTGATCAAATTTTTGACCAAGGAAGGCAAGAATGCAAAAGAGATCCATGAACGCATAGTTGCAGTATACACCGACACCGCCCCTTTCTATGCAACCATTGCTCGCTGTAATAGGGAGTTCCGCCATAGTCGTGAGTCCCTTGAAGATGACCCCCGATCAGGACGCCCGTCAGACGTGACCAACGAGGACAATGTGGCCCGTGTGGAGCAGATGATCCTCGAAAATCGACGGGTGAAGGTCGAAGAAATCGAGCGAGAACTTGGAATATCACATGAAAGTGTTATCAACATCATCCACAACAATTTGGCCATGACCAAGGTCTCTCTTACCGTTGGGTCACCTAGAAACCTCATGACCTATGGTCGACTTCAACGTCGTCAAAGTCCACAAGGCCAGAGTTGCACAAGCTTCCCTGCGCAAGTGAGGATTCGAGGAGCTCAACCATCCCCCTTACAGTCCAGATCTGGCCCCTAGCGACTACTTTTTATTTCACCAGCTCAAGGTTGCACTGCGTGGACGACGGTTTTGGGACGATGAAGATGTCAAGCTCGCCGTCCAGGAGTGGATTGAACAGCAGTCGGTAGATTTCTGGTTGTCGGGAATTCGAAGCCTCAGGGACAAGTGGTGCAAGTGCATTGAAGTGGATGGTAGTTATATTGAAAAATAATAAACTACTTTTCCTCATATCTCGTTTTCTTATATCCAAATTTAAAAATCTATTGACCACCCCTCGTATATCCAGCTAGTTCCAATACAATGGTTTAATTCATCGGCATACAAGATTTCTCAGTACATATTCATATTCTTATTGTTTTAATTTGTTTTTAGAAATATTACACTTTGAATTCACATACCCTGCTAAATTTCTGTTAAGGTAGTGTCTCTTATACTTGGGATGCAAACAGGCTACACGAACCATCCCTGTTTCCTATGTTTATGGGACAGTTGTGAAGATAGTATGCACTATGAGAAGAAGGTTTGGCCTCCATGAAAAGCATTTAGAATTGGATCAAACAATGTGATAGCTGAACCTTTAGTGCCTTCACACAAAATACTGCTTCTTCTACTGTATATAAAGCTTGGCATAAAGAAAAGTTATGTCAAAACCCTGAATAAAGAAGGCCAAGCTTTTAAATTTATTCTTCAAAGATTTGCACAAATCAGTGACGCTATGTTCCATGCGAGAATTTTTGATGGACCTCAGATCAGGAACTTGATGAGAGATCAGCAGTTTGAGGCATCAATGACGGACATATAAAAAGATGCCTGGGAAGCTTTCAAAGCTCTATTTAACAATTTTCTAGGCAATAAATGAAGCCCAGAATATGTTGCCCTGGACAATCAGCTCCTAACAAGTCTCAAACATTTGGGAGCTCGAATGTCTATAAAGATACACTTTTTACAGTCCTATCTGGATTATTTTCACAACAAATTATGGGATTAAAGTGAAGAACAGGGGGAAGATTCCACCAGGACATAAAAACAATGGAATCTAGGTACCAGGGTAAATGGGACGTAAACATGATTGCTGACTACTGTTGGTGTTTGAAGCGTGATGCACCAGATGAGAGGCACAAACGAAAATCGTCAAGGGCGTATTTTCTTTGAAATTAGAATTATTTTCTTTATTATGTTGCATTCTTTAATTTTTTGTTTTATTAGAAAGATTATAGTTTACATACGTTTATTCCTGTTTCTATGATATAACAATAATAATGCATTATTAGATAGAGAAAGGTTTGTGAAATTATTTTTCAGGAAAAATTAGGTAATCTCAATGAAAATGGTGTATGCTGTACAGAGAAAATCTGATCTGATTGAACATTCATTTTTCAGCTCAGGAGGTTTGATTCATTAAGGAACCACAAAGAAATCATGAGGAATATAATTTTTTTTCCAAACGCAGGCCTGTATATGAGTAAATTTAAGCACTGAAAATAAAGAAAGCAAGTAAAAAAAGATAAAATTGCTTGTTTAGGAAAATCGAATGTGAAAACTATTCATCAAAAATGCCATGGTAGTGAATGAAATATGGAAAATCATTATTTATTTAGAAATAATTTATAAAATTAGGTTAGAAGATAAAGCGTGGAAGATAAAGCGTGGAAGATAAAGCGTGGTGGAATGACGGGTTAGAATTGGTCAGAACCAAGCATGACGTAATTAACTTATAACGTTACTTGATATATCAAAAGTATTGGTGCATGCTAATTTCGATAATTGGCAGCGTGGATAGAAACACTAATATTGAATATTTTTTGAAAAATTGAAATAAAGATAAATAAATGCCCACCGACCCTTGTGTATATTCACCGCCCATAGGTGAAATATAAACTTACAGTGTACCCTTTTAAGACAACAACGCCCACAAGGGGGAGCTAGCGCTCATGTTGGGATTCACTGCTTCAAACGATCTAAGTTCATGCAATTGCTTTATACACAGTTACACAAAGTCTATATTTTTTTTAACCATTTTGCTGAAAATAGCTACAAGTTTTGCTCGATTTTAAAGGAGCCCTCGGGTTAGTACCAAATCCTTTATTTTTCTCCGTCTGCCTGATATTACGCCGCTATAAACCCAATTTACGTCTTCCTACTTGAATTAATCTCCCCACATATGTTCTTTTGCTAACGTTAACATGATTATTCGTTGTTTCCATATTGACACAATTTAGCGAATCCGATTTCTCGGCCGCTGTATCTAAAATATTATTTGGCTTCAGGATGGAATCTATCCACCTACTAAGAGTTAGTGTCTTGTATTCTTAATTCAATCGAAAGCACCTCCTCATCCAACTGCTCTACCCAGTTCCGGTTAGTGGCTATATAAGTCTTTGAATTTACTTTAAAAAATGGCTCAGAGTTCTATAGAGACTGATCCCTTGGCAGTTTTAATCCGAGAGAATCGAGCCTTGCGAGCCTTGTATTTTGAAAGGTGAAAGGATAATACCGACCGAAAACATTCTTTCTTTTGAAACCAGCCCTTCAGATATGCATAACATTCATTCTTGCAGCCCCCTTCCCTTCCTGCCGGACCTCAATGGTGAAGCCGCGAAATCGATCAGAGTAAACTGAAAAATTGAGAACTCCTCTCCGTTTCGAGAGCCACTGAAAGGTGAGGCCTCTCACCTTCCTGAAGAACCTTTGCACCCGCTGGTGCTGAGCCACTGTAAACATTTAACCTAATCAGAATGGCTTAGGAGAATAAGCTAGTTCTTCGTTACGACACCCAGCTTATCCACAATCACTGCCCACACCGCTGCTTGACATAGAAAATCTAATTAAAAGTTCATAGAGGAAACTCTCTTCAGAAAGTAGATTTCGGATCAGTTGCCTCTTTAGGACTTGTCCCGCTTTTGTGATTCTGAAGTGTTTGTATTTTACAAAATAATGAATTTAAGCTAGGTATTGAACTAAAGCCCCTTACCTAACCTAAACTTAAACTAATTAGCAGGTGAAATATAAACAACTCAAACTCGCAATAGAAGAGGAGTTATAAAATTCAAATGATAAGTAATTTCTATTGTTAAATTACTATTGTTTTGTCTTCATATATCAATAAATATAATAAATTCATCTATAATTAATATATTTGTCTAAAATATGAAGTAAGGACATTACGTACTTAAATTTGACTTATTAAAAGTAAGCCTGTGCTCGGAGGACATAAAGGATGCCAATGTCCGGATAAGAGGAAGATCTCTTCGTCTCCGTAGAAATTATCAGGGACTCATGACATAAATATAGCATTCCTCACTTGTTTATTATTCTTGTATTAATGACAAAACAAAAACCATTGAGGGCAGCTTTCCCCTCGGCAAATGCACTAATTATGCAGATTCGCCTACGTGGCCTTGGTGGCGAGAGGGACGCCAACCTTCCAGATGTCAGCAGCAGCAGGGTTAATCATACTATCCCTGATATCATAACAGAGAGAGTATTCATGATAATATTGAAAGAAGAGCGTTTATTCATGTGATTATTATACCAAGAATGAATTCATAAACCGGCGTCTCTGTCTATTACACATAAAATAATATTAAAGTTTAGTCGGTTTCTGCGACGCGCAACTTACGCCACGTTGGGCGTAATTTGGGCGTAACAGGACGAACGTGTTCTAGCCAGTTCTTGCAATACTGAAATCGACTCACTTTTAGTGGCAATCTGGCGTTTAGCTACACCAATCTTTTTCCTACTCAATTTATTGCCACTCGATTTGCTCTTTTATTTTTTGTACTCTTTTATTTTTTCTTCTTCTTTCCTTTCTTGTTTCCTCTCCATTTAAACACTAGTTGAGATTGAAAATCAAGGAGAAAGATGAAATAAAAAGTAGGGAAAAGGAAATGGGATTTTAAAAATTAACAAGAAAAGAATGGATAAAGTAAAGAAAGAGAAGAAAAAGAAGTATAATGAAGGATAACGTTTGTGAATTAAAAATTGAATAACATAAAGAGGAATGAATAAGGGAAAGAATTTGAATAAAAAGAAAGGAAAAGAGAAATAAAAGATACTAATAAGGAATAACGAACACTATTCTTAGTGTTGTATTAAAGACAACTGTATCAACACTACAATCCTATCTAACCAGAAGTTGTCCTATTTCAAAAACTCCAAACATAAATTTCCCTCCCCTTCTCCCCAAAATCTCAACTACCGAAACCTGAAACAATTACACCACCAAAATCGGAATTCTTTGATTCCTCTCTTTTCAACAATCCGACATGTATTCATTATGGAAACTACAAACCGATTTGTATGGAAAAGCTTGCAATTGAATAATCTTGAATTATACAACAATTATACAACTCTGCTAAAAGTCTGTCTAACATTCGTGACAATCGAATCACTGACCTCAAAACAAGTAACTGACTCGTATACTCAACAATTCAAGGAATGTAAACACAGGCATGATTAAAACACAAATATAGCCCTAACTTCATTTAAACATTAACCAATTATTACATCTGGAGATTGAAGGTTAGCATAAGTTACAGTTTGCAGAGGGTTTACAAAAAAGAGAGGATAAAAGAATAATTCAAAAGACTATTGCATCTATTCAAGGTGGTATTTGTGAGTGGAAATTGAGTATTATAAACTCAATGTACTATTAAGTAGATTAGTGGCTTTAAATAACTATCAATTAGTTCTAAAATATTCTAGCAATGAACAATAAGTAAGCCACATCGTGTGTATATTAAACATAAGCTAACCCGCTAATGTAAACCTAGCGAACAACAAGTTTTAAGATATTTATCAGAAAATATACTAGCGGATTAATTTTGGGGTAGGGGGGGATTTCTAATGATTTGAAATAAGTAGAATAAACTTATAGGAAGGTACTCAAGCTTAGCGGTTGTTTTCTCAAGGTAATAACCTGAGACCACCCTTGGACAACGGAAAATTATTTCTATAGTACCATACTATTTGCAGCCCTACAAAAATATTTGGTTTCCAATATTATGGCAAATAAAAATCGTGTTGTCCTTTTTCTGTTCTCGGATTCTTTCAATCGTTTTGTTCACCTCCTTTCAAAAGCTTTTAATCAAGTTCTGAAATCCAGTATTTCCATAAAGACCATATACTTTTTAAACATTATATATTTAAAATTTGGGGGAAAATAATATTGTAGTGAGAGGTTTCGCTACAAATTTGAATTAACTACTCCAAGCGTTCCACATACTATCCGGCAGCATTGATGCCAACTAGCCGTATGCTATAAGCCTTTAACTAGCATACTTAGCCGAGTCACAAACGAGCGTTATTCTCAAGAGAAAACCTATGGACCCCTTGACGTAGTTAATTAAAATTTACAAAAGGAAATATTAAAAAAAATGGGCATTTGGTATAGTTAACTTTCCTTTACCAGCAACTTACTTGAGGATTTTGATTTTAAACACTTGCTCTAGTTAATTAAAATTCATATAAAGCAAGCTATCTACAATATTTTGAGCACTTAAAGTAATTAAAGTTCATATAATAATAACTCGTTACGGCATTTTAAGAATTAGTTAATTAGTCTGACAAACCATTATAAAAAATTACACTCGAGACTTGTTCAAAAAAAGAGAGGAAGGAATGAAAATCCGAGGTCTAGGATAGGTAAAGAAAGAGATGCAATGGATAAAGAATTAGTTTCCCAACTCTTATTTCTGAAAGGTCATATTTTAAAGTAATATTTATCGAATTTTATTTGTGAACATATTCACTGTAGTGTTTAAACAAAATTCATAGGAAATCAATCTGAGTATGATATTTTATAAGAAAAGAAATTTGGTGTTGCACTGTTTGGATGATTTGTTCGCTAGCTGGAAGCCGTTATTTCGAATTGCCACTCGCTTATTTAGCTCAGATATTGAGCCTTGATTTATATTAGTGAACCTGTTTAGTGTTTTAAATACTTCGATATTTTGACCGCGCACATACACCGACCATGCAGAAAAAATAATTTGAGGTGCTTCAGCCTTTCTTCGTACGATGTTACTCTAAGATCAGGAATTAATTTCTTCGTTCGGCAGTGAACGCGTTCCAATATTTCACTGTCGTTTCTCCTGTATGTATAGAGCATAATTTTAACGCATACTCCGAATGAGGTCACATAGGGGCAAAAAATGTCTTTCGATTTAAATACAAAATGTCTAGCTATATATCCAAGAACCTTATCAACTTTTATTAACGCTAAAGAACGTTGTTTCGAAAATTTTAGAGCATTCTAGATTAAGACATAAAACATTCTCAATATTAACTGTCTAATATTTGACCACCTATATTATAATTTCTTCTGAGATTATCATTTACCTATGCCCTTTACCTTTCACTTGTCAATATTGAATTGCAAAAGCCATCTTTCACTCAAGTTTACTATTTTATCGGTGACTATATTATTTTATCCTCGTAAGAATTTTAGTGCCATCAACAAATCTTGAAAGGTTATATAATATATTCTGGTCAATATTGTTATATATCTCGCATTCTTCTTTCTGCCTTATGTTTCGGATAGGAGAGTAATTAGCCTAGTAGCAAGAGGCATCTGTCATTGTATCACACCTTACTAAATCTTTATTCACGAGTGAAGGTTGATACACCTTTCAAATTATCCCATCAACTCTTGACTCTATAGAGATTTATGACTCTTAAACTAAACATTCGTTAAGATTCATCCTAACCTTGGACATACCAAAATGCAAATAAGAAGCCACCTTGTTATAGATGTTTGAGAAATAAACCTATAAATCTAATTAGTCTGATAAGCTGATTAAACAACACATAAACAAATACTTTCCTACAATCACAGATTTCTCATATGTGATTATTTGAAGACCGATGGAGGCCACGTCTTTAAAAATTTAGGGATTTTTATTTATATAAAAGAAACCGTTTAGAAAAATATTTAAGAATTTGGACCTTTGTTGATATTGTCCTCTTTAGCTCGACATCTTTTAGCTATCTCCTTTTTTCATAGTTGTGCATTCGATTCCGCTGTTCCTAGTAACTCGCCTATGCGACGTTGTGCATATTTAATCCTCCGATTCATTCAAAAGCATGTTTAACCATTATTTAGTTGGTTTATCTTGCTCTGAGAAAAGTTTAGTTTTCTAATTAAAATCATGTGATAAAAACAAAATGTTTTTCTTTACTTGTCGTGAAATAGTTACCATTATTTGCAGTGTCAAACGAAGAGCGCTCACAAATCTGTGATACAAATAAATAAAAACAAAGGTCAGAAAACAGATCCCTGAAGAACGCCGCTAGCAAGTGGTGTCCATGATGAGATAATTCCATTGAGACCAACTCTCTTGTTATAGTTTTCTAGCCCGTCTTCACTCTCCTTTTGTAACAATCCACCCCCTCTTATTCCAAGCGATTTTAGCTTTATTAATAATCTTTTGGAAGGTGTGCAAAGCCTTTTTGAAGTCGATTAAACTACATCTACAAATCTATCCTGGTCAAACGATGTTATCATTATGTAAAAAAATTAAGCAAATTAGTTTAGCATGAGCGTCGGTGCTCTCACTTATTATTTTTTCCTCCAGAAGTTCTACGATTCTATCTCTAACAATTAATTCCAAGATCTTCCAACGCCCAAATGAAGAAAGATTTGCCGCAATTTACAAGATCATTCTTTTATGCCTTTTTGAAAAAATGTTACATTTGCTTCTAAGAAGTCCTTTAAAACTCTTCCCTTACTAATAGAATTTTTACACAGTGTAAAAAGTGGTATTAACTGTTCGCTTACTAATTCTTTAAGGTATATGAGATAGATTTTATTGCGAGCCAGCGCTTTTGAATTTTCATTTTCATAATATAATAAACTAATTTCATTTTTATGTTTAAATTTATTACGTCTTTTATTGTAGTAAAGTTATTTTTATCTCTGACGGTGAAAAACAGTCACAAAATTTTTTTTTAAAGGCTTCACTACGTAGTCGAGGCACCTTCAGCATTCTGAAGGGGCCCTATCTATATGGATTACGATCAATTATATATCTATAAAATCGCCTGGGCTCGTGTTTTGATAAAGACACTAGTTCTTTTCCAGAATTGTTATTGTCCGCTCTTTTTTGAATTTCACAAAGCAAAGATAACAAATATATCGTGTTTGATTCCGAACATTATTGTTTGATTCCGAAATTTTATGCAGTCGGTTACTTTCTTTTATTCTTTTATAGTCGCGTGCGAATCTAGTTGAGGGCGACTCTATATCTTACTATATCGGTCGGTTGTTCCTCGTTTTACTTGAAATTGGTTTTGGTAATAACATCTTAACTATTCGGCCGTTTCTAACGAAATCGGAAAACCCTTATGTTGTATTAAATTCTCTCTCGAATGGTATAACTGCCAAGGTCCTTCCAAGGTTATCCCGGCAATTATTTTTCTTTAGAAATAACATCATAACTATTCGGCCGATTCTAACGAAATTTGAAACCCTTATGTTGTTTTACATTCTCCTTCGAATGATATAATTGCCAAGGTCCTTCCAAGTTTAATCTGGGAATTATTGAAAGTTTTGAAGGTCGTAAGGTCATAAATCACAATAAGTGAGAGCATGCGACCTTTTGGTCAGCAGACCTTGTTTTATATCTCTTTATATTCGTGGCTGGTTTGATGAATTAGAACATTTAAGGTTAACTCACACTATTGCGTTATTTTTAATGAAAGGTTCCCCCCTTAAATTCATTAGATATATATTAATTATCTGGACGTTTTCAATGTTTAAAATTTCCTCTCAATTGAAAAAAATTAAACCGAGGGGGAAATATTATGGTAAAAAGAAAAAAAAGGTTTGGATTAATATTTTTAAAAATATTTTGATTGAATCGAATTATATTATGTTTATGTTCCCAATTGGTAATTATAACCGTGTCACTAAATTCTTACTTTTTTTCTTCTTGGGCGGAATGTGCTGTTTATAATTGCTTATACTTAAAATGTATACGAAATGATTATTATTATTTTCAAACTTTGCTTTTGTATCCTGAATAAGGATGAGATTTGTAAACTTATATATTTTCCTGGACATTTCAGATAGATTCAGTGCTTACCACCTGATATTCTGCCAGATATTTCTTTAATTTCCTATAACTTTCAACCACTATCTAAACTTTCCTTAAAATTTCCATTAATATAAATAGATCACCAATTCCGTTTAATTCTAAACATGTTTTAGGCTAAACATTTATTAGAGATATCATCAGGAGGCTGCAAGCATCCAGCAGAGTATTTTTCTGTTTCTGGCCAATTTATCAAGACCAGAGCGGAAAAGTATTCTGTGGTAGCCTATGTTAAACTCTTATTTATCAAGATCAGGTGGAAAAGTACTCTGTGGTAGCCTATGTTAAAATCTTATAGTTATGCATGGCATATTTTTGCATGCCTGTTTGTGATCAAGAAAAACTCTGGATAGCACTCCGACTAACACTGCCAAAAAGGCATAATGAAGAATGAAGCTAATTTGGGTGAAGCCTCCTCTAATATTTGAAGCTATTTTAACTTTATTTTCTTTAAATATTTGTCTACTTTTTTCTTCATAATTTCTCTGTTTGGAGCGCTGCCTATTTCTTGTGGTAGATTGTTCCAGCCTTAAACGATGCGGTTACTAAAGGCAAAATTCCCGTTGACGTTTTGAATTCCTCCCCCTTCATCTTTTTGTCATGTCCTTGCATCGCTGTCACGCCTGTCAAATTAAAAAGATTTTCTGCCGTATTGGGCATATTTATCAATAATTTATATGTTTCTATTTGTTCACCCCTTTTCCTTCTATGTTCAAAGGAAATGAGATTGAGTTTTTAACATTTTATTATAGCGACGTTGTACCTGTTCTATTGTATTTAAATCGCTAATTAATTGTGGAGACCAGAAGGGAGCAGCCTAAACTAATATTGGTCTGACTAATGACCGAATAGTTTTAACATAGTCTTTAAATTACGCGTTGAGACGGATTACCTGATAAATGATGCAACTTTTGTCGTTATATTTCTAATTGCAACGCTTTGACTGGAGAAATTCAATTTATTATCTAATTTAACCCCTAGATCGACCTGCTCCTTTATTTCTATAATCTTGGCATCTCGGAGATAGTATTTAAATTTAGGATTATTTTTCGGAAGTGTAAAACGCCGCATTTTGCAGCATTAAGCTTCATTCCAGATTCGTTGAACCATTTAATTAACATATTCAGGCAATTTTGTAAAATGTTTGAGTCTTCGTTATCCTTTATTACCTGCCCAAGTTTATTATCCTCAGCAAGTAAACTTACTTGTTAATTAATTCCAGAACCTAAGGTGTTTACAAAAATTATAAAAAGTATGGTGTCAAAAACTGAAACGTGAGGAACTCGACTAGTTATCGGCAGCAAGTCGGATGTCACCACATTTAAAATTACCTTGTACTTACGATCTATCAACCAATTTTTAATCAAAGTTATCGTTTTCTCATGGATATGCATAGTCTTTAGCTTTGAAAGAAGGATGTTGAACGGAAGTTTACCAAAGGTTTTATAAAAATCTAGATTTAATATACCGTAGATAGAATCTGAATCGAGAGCATTTGCTACATGCTCATAAAATGTGATCAGAGTAGTGACACAAGATCTCCCTTTCATGAAGCCATGTTAACAATTTACTAAAACTTAATTTCTTTCCAACTGGTTGCATAGTTTTAAATCAATAATTGACTCATTATTTTTAACATATAAGAGACGTTAAGTTTTCAGTTTCCAATCTCTAGGAACAATATTTGCCCTCAGATAGTAATTAAATAAAAAAGCGAGTAAAGCGGAATTTTCGTTTTTAACTTCTTTAATACTTCACCCGGACATTTCGTCACCCCGCTAGCTTTATCAGAACTTAATTTATTAATTGCATTTTTTACATCCTCTCCAGTAACTATTATTTCATTCATATTTTGGATGTTATTATTGAAGATTTCTAGGCCTTTCTCTTTTAAATGCGGTATACGTTGTTGAAGGCTTCGAAGGTCGTCACCTGCACGCGGTAAAGCTGCTTTCGACGGAGAACAATTTAAGAGAAGCATGGCAGCAGGTGCGACTAGGAAGAGTTTTGTTCGCGGACGAGCACTTGATGCCTCAACATGCAAACGGGAGGGGAACATCAGGCCTATTTAGATGGCCACTGCGGAAATTCCCCAACGGCGGAGTGAGTGGTCACAAAGGCGGACGATGGTTGTAATCAGCTTAATGGTTCAGTCTTCTCGATCTTTCGTGCTACTGAAACAATCGCTATTCTGATGAAGATCGTGAGATTCTCTGAGAGTGCTGAAGGTCCCAACACTAAACAATTTCACGCACAGGCGTCTCTTGATTTGGTCAACGGTCACAAAGGCGGGCGATAGTTGGAATCAGCTTAATGGTTCAGTCTTCTCGATCTTTCATGTTACTGAAACAATCGCTGTTCTGATAAAGATCGTTAGATTCTCTGAGAGTGCTGAAGGTCCCAACACTAAACAATTTCACGCACAGGCGTCTCTTGACTCCTAAAGTAGACCACTGCATAAATCTGGCGGCGACTGGTGCCAAACGTTTGGAAAATTATCGTGATGACTGGAAGTTTATAGTTTCAGCCGCAATGTCAGCGATGGGCATAATTATTCAGTCCCTTGTCTCTTGAATCGGGACAGGAGAAGCTTTCGGCAGTGGTGCCTATGACTAAGCAGCCGTATTTAGGATTCGCCCTGCTCACCTTGAATGGGTAAGGAGCTAGAAAATGTGCCCCCCTATACATAGTCTGTCCGATAGTCTGCCCGCCTCCATCCTTCGGGAGGGGGAGGGGGGCACCACTTTTTGGTTTAAAAACAAAGAATTTCTACATATTGGAAATTGGAACGTTTGCACCCTACTCTTCAACCATTTGAACAGACCTGAGCGAAGAACTGCTTTGGTAGCACGAAAGTTAAATAGGTATCGAATGGATATTGTAGAGTTTGAGGAGACCAGGTTGTCTGACGAATATCAGTTACGCGAAGAGGTTGTAGGATACACTTTTTCTGGAAAGGCTACAGAGCGGACCAGCCCCGACACCAATGTGTTGGCTTCACCATCAAAATTAGCATCATAACCAGGCTGATGGATTACTGGTCGAAATTAATGAAAGGCTGATGTTCATGCGGCCCCGAGTCGGCTGTAACCGATTTGAGACTTTTATTAGCGTATATGCCCCGACATTTTATGCAGAAGGAGTGACCAGAGAGACCTTATTCGCTGAACTTGACGCGCTTCAGTATAACGTCTCATTCTGTGATAGGCTTTTCCTATTGGGTGACTTTATCGCAAGAGTTGGAAAGGAAGCGAATCTCTGAAACGGAGTGATCGGATTTCAAGGTGTGTGTAAGATAAACGCAAACGAGTTCATACTTCTTTTTAAATGCTCGGAGCACAATCTTGTCATTAGCAACACGATTTTCTGTTTGAAGAACAGATTCAATCAAGCTACCTGGACACATCCTCGTTCCAAACATCAGGACTGGTTCGATGAAAATAATGCTGTGATTTTGAGATTGACCGAAGATTGCAGAGGAGCTCTTAGAACTTATCTACATAATCTTCGGAAGGAAAAGAAGAAAAGGCGACACCGAGCCTCGAAGGCGCCTATTCAGCAGAAAACGCGTGAGATAAAAGATCGCTGGTGGGTAAATAAAACTAGAGAAATTCAATCTATGGCTGACAAGAATAATATGAGCGGTTTATTTTTAGAAACAAAAACCTTATATTGTCCGAGTTGTCAGGATCTAACTCCTCTTCGCATTAAAGCCGTAACAAGGCTCCTTAAATCATTGTGCGAAGGAAAGAGTACGTTCAAGATCTCATAAACAGATACTCTAATTATGATGCATGTGCCATTGATGAAACGCCTGCTCATCCAGTCCGCTATTCATCCACTTAAGAATAAATAACAAGGCTACAAGTGCGGAGAGTCTCATCTTGAAACTCAAGTACATGGACTTGTTGTCAAATCTTGCAGGAAAAAGTACTCACTGCTGAATTAAAAGACGGGATCATTGTTGCGATTTTAAAGAAAGAAGGTGAACAATCGGACTCCGGAATCTTCCACGGCATACTGTTACTTTTAATCCCTGGCCAAATTGTTACTCAAATACTCAATTCAAGACTAATAATGACTGTTGCCGAAAACGTCCTCCCTGAATGGCAAAACGGATTCAGACTGGAAAGTGCAAGCATGAACATGATTTTATCCGCCTGTCAACTTCAGAAGAAGTGTGGGGAACAGAACCATGTCAAATATATTGCTTTCATTGATTTAACGAAAGCGTTTGATTCGGTCAACCATGAGCTTCTATGAGAAATCCTAGCTAAGAGTGGATGTCCATACAAATTCACTCGAATTGTTGGGCTCTTCTACCACGAAATGAATGCCAATGTCACGGCGAATAGATGCACAAACCGAACCTTTTTCAATAAGATCTGGTGTAAAGCAAGGATGTGTGATCCTGCCAACACTTTTCTCCCTCTTCATTGCCGCGGTTCTACACTTATCCAAAGACTCATTAACGCTGGACATCCAAATAAGATATCGGATGGTGGGCAGACTTTTCAATCTAAATCGCCTGAAAGCTATAACCAAAATTTAGTTTGAAAGTAATTGTAGAGCATAAATATGCAAACAACAACGCTATCTCCCCGAAAGCGAAGACGAACTACAAACGTCGGTCACAGCCTTCGAAAAAGCCTACAGAAAAATAAGTTTAACCGTCAATGTCCATAAAATACAAATGCTTTACCAACCTTCACCAACCCATCAACAACCAAACCAGCAGGTAAATGTAATCCAAGGTAAAGCCTTAGAATGCGTAGTCCAATTTGCCTATCTCTGTAGCCATCTTTCTAAAAACGTTAACATTGAGAGCGAAATAAAACATCGCATCACAATGGTGACGGCTGCCTTCAGTAAACTTCGCAAAAACGTGTTCAAGAATCGCATCATTCGAGTTGAAACTAGGATTAAGGTGTACAGAGCAATTGTTATCACCGCACTTTTCTACGCATTGGAGTCTTGGACAATATACCGCAAGTATATCAATCATCTTGAAACCTTTAATCAAAGAATCTTAAGATCCATTTTGCAAATTAAATGGCAAGATCGTCAAAAAAACTTGAGCATTTGCCGGAAGTTGGTTGTCCTAGCATAAAATCTATGATCGTAAAATGACAAATCCTCTGAGCTGGCCACATAGTGAGAATGGATAACAACAGTTAACTGACAAAGATCTTCTATTCCAAACTGTGCCACGGCTACCAAAATGTCGGGGCGCCGAAAAAGCGTTACAATGACGTCCTAAAATCGAACGGTAAGATCTGTCGAATGCTTGCCGACACTTATGAGGAGGACGCCCAAGATAGAAGTGACTGACTGGCGCTCGCTAGTGAAAGGAGTGGTAGCCTTCGATCTTCAGTAAACTAGAGACATCGAGGAGCTTAGAGAACGGATACTGCAATGACGTCAGAACCCCGGTCCTCTTCACCATAACTTCAGATGCCAGGTTTGCGATCGAGCATCTGGACCTCGCATCCGGTTAATAAGTAACGAACGCGTTTACCGAAGAATATAGAGAGCTTTCAATACTATTTAGAGTAAAAACCATGACTTGCTAAAAACTGAAGCAAATAATTATTCAAGATAGTCGCATTTTCGAGATCATTTTGAACTAATCGGTCGTTTTTTTAGCATTTGAATTGAATCTTTGCTTTTGGTTCTATATTATGTATAGAATGCTTTCAAATTATCGCTTGACCTTTCCGCTAATCTATTTTCGTCCCTACATTTAGCTTCATTCATTTCTCTCTTTATCTGCCTTTGGAGGTCAATGGATTTTTGCCCTAATGTCTGGTTTTCTTTTAAACGCTTATAAAGTAACCGTTTCTCTCCTATCAGAGTCTTAAAAAAATTTTAATACAAGGTTTGCCTCTAGAATATTTTAAAGTGTTTTTGTGAGGAACATATCTGGTCTGAAGATCCTTAATGCGATTAATGATGACGCTGTAAGCTGAAGCAGGTGTTTTATCACTGAGGTATCTATGCCAATCCCATTCTAATAACTCATCTCCAATCGCTTGGAATTTTTATAACTTAAATACAGGTACATTTTGAGCTTTTCTCTGACTAATGAAATAATATTTGATTTTAAATACCAATGAGTTGTGATCCGAATTTCCGAGTGTTTCTTGAACTTGGAGCCCATCAATTGATTAAAGTTTCCTTGTTACTAAAAGTTAATCAAGTAAGTGTCTTGTTTTCTCTTGTAGGCTGTTCGAAATATTGATTCAATACTTAGCTAAAAATGCGTTTAAGATATGGTTATATGAATCTTAACTCATCGATTACCAATCAACTTCCTGGAGATTGAAATCCCCTATAATGTATGCATTTTTGTAATTATTAGTTGAATTAATATCATTAATTAGTGTAAAGTCTTCATATGAACTACTCGGCGTTCTGTATACTAGTTCCATAACTAAAGAAAAGATTTATTGCTAATTTTGATCCAGATTGATTCGTGTGTTGTCGATTTAGAACCTCATATCTTATTTTGCTTTATAAGTAACACAAGACAGCACCTCCTTTTCCTACAGGTCTTTGTTTATTAGCATCTATCCCGAAATTTGAAATGCCGATAGAGAGGCCCGGTTTACTGTAGGCAACCACGTTTCAGTAATGGCTAGAATGACGTAATGATATTTCCCCTAAATGAATTTTATTTCATTAAATTTATTCCGGATGCTTAGAACACAGCAATAGTACACTTTAATATACTTATTAATTAATTGCTATGTGGGGAGCTGTCATTATCCTGAGATATTTTCTTCCGGTTTGTGCAGCTATGAATTAAGAATTTGTTTCTCGAAATGGGTAATTGCGAAAATTTTGAGGTAGGGTTTATAACAGATTTATCAAAAAACACACAAAGTTGTGCCATTCTAACATCATTGAAATGAACACCATCTCTTTCAAAGAGATCTCTTTGATTTATAAAAGTGCCCCAACCGTTAATAAATCTTATATTTAACGATGAATATAAAGTGAGTAAAATATTATTTACTTTCAATGCCTGAGCTGTTTCGTAATTCGTCCATCGTATTTTAGGCACTATCCCAATACAGACTACTGTCTTACGCCTATCTTTTATATTTTGTAGTAGCAATTTGTACTTATTAAAAATTTGTCTCGAAGGCCTTTGCACTATTATATCGTTTCCGCTATCCATTATTGCGATCTTTTCGTCTTCTTTAAATGCTATTTAAGCTTAAGCGGCTACTGCACTATCGTCTGTCACCTCCAGGAATGAAAGTCCGTCTTCTCTTACGATGTCCTCTAGCGTAGAACTCTTTATTCAATTTTCTTTCAAACGACTCTCCATAATGAGCGATTGGAGGCTCGTCATCACCAGTTTCCTCTGCCAAGGCAGCAAATTTGTTGTTCAGAGGGATGGCGGAGCAAAAGATCCGATTAATAACATTGAGAGTCCTTCTCTATCTATTTGCCCATCGTCTAGATCGCTTGAGGGTAATGGTGGTGGAATTATGTCTTCTTTCATACTATTTGTAATACCTTGATTATGTATGAGTGTTCTTCAAGAGTTTGATTACGATTTCTTCAAGATCTTGAACTTCGTTGCGCATTTCCTTTATTTCGGTGTTGGCTATGATTTTTGAACAGCACACAATGCAAACGGCGTCTTTAGGATTTTTAATATCAAAAAGAGAAAATAGAAAATATTTTTTGCTTGCTCTAATAGTGTAATTTTATATTATACATTTTTAGACTTTTTAAAATTTAAATATTTTTTAATTTAATTTTTCAAAATGTCTAATGTTATCGAAAAAATCTATCAAATACGAAATATTTTTCGAGAACCCTTTACACATTAGTCATAAGTAAAATAATGTTTTTATAATAATAATTTAATTTAACTCTTGCAGAATGGCACACAGTGAAAAGAGAACAATGAACTTAACTATCTCAAGAATGAAGCCATAATTCATTGACCAATCAAGCAATTAATACTTCTATAAGGTGGACCCTTCCAAACGTCGAGCTGGCAAGAATGCATCTGCTATCATGTATCCGGGCCTTACATTATCCATCATCCGGCTCATATTGCCCTGAGCTCCTCGTGCATAGTCTACCGGTGACAGAGCAGGAGTCTTCAAAAGAGACCAGCAAGTCAGAAAATGAGAAGGAGGAAGTCGTTGCAGATCCAAATTACGATTTCAGAGTTGTAATCGAGTAGAGAAACCCATACTAACCCAACCCTAATAATCTCAATGACTCGATAAGAGATCTTAGTCTCACAAATTCTAATGAAGAGTTTTTAACGTTTTGGCTCAAGCAGTGATAATTATTAAACAAAAGTGTACAAGTTGCAAATCAGAGAAAGCATCATCAAGCTTTTCCAAGCTTTTCCAAGTTTCTTCATCAGCCAAGATAAGCTCTATTTCTACTATAATGTGAGCAGTCTGTTTGAGGTAATCGGAATCGCCTGTAACCAGAGCAAGTGACGACTATTTCTCGACATCTTATCCTAGAGACTCAAAGCCATACTCCTCCATAACAGAGAAAAGTATCCATTACTTTCCCTGGATCACTCGGCGAACCTCAAAGCAGAATACAATAACATCATTACCTTGCTCGCCGCTTTAAGGTAAGTTGAATATGGCAGTACAGTTATCAGAGGAATAGTGGTAATCCTGATGGGTATTCAAGGTGGTTTTACCAAGGTACCTGCTATCTTTTCCTTTAGGAGACCACTGACGCGATAACTTTTTTGCAGTTGTACGGGGCCTCCTGGACAATCACAAGGCCGAAAACTATGTGGAACTGGTTGAGAATCTTGGGAAAAAGTAAACTAAAATTGGTTGCAGGATGTCCTTGTCAGTTCTTATCTTTTTGACTTTTATCCAAGTAAATTTAAGGAAAACATGATGACTTATTCATAAGAGCAAGGCAAGCTCTTTTTCCAGGACATACTGGATGGACTATGAACGCCGCTAACAAGGACGTATAACTAAAGCTAATACGAAGAAGTAATTTATATTACAATCTAGAAAAAATATATCTAAACTTTCGGGTCTACTTTTATATAACTTTAGTATAAATACTTGTTAGTTTTTATTCACATGTTACTGTTATTCTTCCCTTACGTGAATGAAAATCAGCTAATTCACCCTTTTCCATTTGGAAATAGTTAAATTTAAAAATATCACCCAGGTACGAAAGGAAAGTTTGAAAATTTGGAAATACCACTTACTACCATGGAACAAAAATTATGTTACACGTGTAATTTTCATGGAAACAACTAATTAAGGCATTTAAATCACTTAGACCAGTAATTTAAATTTTATTAACAATTTAGGCAGCTATTCAAACAAACAATTACTTGTGCATGTTATAAAATATCAATTTTACATATGATGATCTAAAGAGCTTATGCAGTTGTTTTGGTACACAATGTAATTGCAGATAATCTCTTGCATCAACTATTGGGTAAAAGTCCCTGGATATTCGCATTTGCCCTAGTTAAGTTATAGGGGTATTCCTATAAACAGACTCAGTGACCTAAGTGCTTTTAACGACTTGAGAGGGCAAATTATTCCGTATCTGATTAATATGTAAAAAAATATTTAGTATTTTAAAGACCTCGATGAGCAAATCCGCGCAAGCGGAGATTTTCCGAGGGAAGCAACAATTGATTTCGTCGTTCTAGGTTGAAAGCTTTTCAAGGTTGATTTCTTTTCGCAGATGTGGAGAGTAAAATTTAAAGGTATATTTAAATTGAGGTGTGACAAGGGCTTTATATAAATGAAGATTAATATATTATATTTATATGTGAATACAAAACTGTGTAACACAAATGTCTGTTCAGTTTCGGGTTTGTCACAAAACATTGTTTGGTAACTTTTTGGTCACTCGAAATTAATACACGAAAATCTTTTTCCAACGGAACCGTGTTTAGATTGTGCATACCCATGTTTTACACTTCCAAGGTTTTTGGTGACCTTAGAGTATTGACCTTACATATATCTACATTAAACTTCTACCTTTTCAACTACTTTTTATAGGTTAGCAAATTTACTTCATCATCTGGATATTTTGCTCTATTTCCTAATTTTTTATTCATGTGGATATTTTGAAATTTTGAATAATGTAGGGTGGCCCAAAGGTCGCCCTGCCATTTAGCAGCGGAAATATTTTATGTTGTTTTTTAAAATGAGATTAGTGCATAAAAAATATTAACCTATTTATTAATTTAAGAAAACTAAATTTTAAAAACTGAATAATTAGCCATTTATTAAATCAGATTTTTATGAAGTCTTCGTGTAGTAGCGTGGCATTTTCTACCTTGTAAATTACTGTCAAGATCGTGAATATAGATTATAATGGTTAATGGACAAAGAAACCATCCGTGAAGGACACATTCGAACGATTCCTATCGTTTGATGCTTAGTAAACAACCGGCAGTCCTATGTTGGATCCAACCACGGATCTCTTCAACATATCGCCAAAAATATAAGGATCGATGCATTAAAAAAACGATACCAATTTATTTGCTATATTTTTGAATGCCAATCGTGACGAGAGAATATTGACTGCAAGAAACAAGGAGAGATACCTGATAATCTGAGAAAATGCGAAATACTAAGAAACCACGGACGAAGTAGAATGAGAAAACCCGAAAGATCACCAACTACAAAGGATAATGGGAGACAAGACAGTACCGACTACGAGAGACAATGGGAGGTAACGAGAGAGAGTACCATTTATGGCAGACAAGTATAGAAACTGGGAGACAACAGACCCCTTTTAACAATGAGACACATATTGATACCACCGACTCCTCAAGAGACAATGAGAGATAATTCGGGTCCAGGAACCACCAACTACGAGAGCCCACCGACTACGAGTAACACTGAGAAACAACCATAGATGTTGAACCTTGCCACTCTTGTTTACAAGGAGCTGCCAAGTGTAGGCCATGAATGTTCTTTTGCAGTCTCCTTCTTTTCTTATGTTCTTATGTTATGTTATTTGTATCCGCGTTTCTGAATTCCGAATTTTCATGCTAATACAGACCATGACAAAAGACTGTAGAACTTATTTGATTCATCTAGATGAAGATAAGAGGTTCTAGTAGCGGAGGAGAAGAACCAAGATAGTACCTCCAAAAAGCAATAGATGTAATTTCTTTTAAGGTCTGAAACTTTGAGAAAATGTATTTTGAAATAATTGTAAATATTTTGTATTTTGGTAAGGGAAATATCCTTTTCTCCACTAAAGGGAGTTAAGACAAATCGAGTGTGCTTAGTCGCCGGATGGAGTCGTGATTATACGGTCCAATTTTCCAGTGAGGTGTCCGTTGTTCAAAATTTTGTTAAACTGTAGATCCAGAGTGAGAGAGGCTCAATACAGTATACATTAGTAATAAAAACCCCCCAGAAAATTCCTTTGATACTTCATGTGCTTGAGTTTGTTCTGTTTATCCTGTCATTGACAAAATTTTATCCCCCCACCATATATATATATATATATATATATATATATATATATATATATATATATATATATATATATATATATATATATATATATATATATATATATATATATATATATATGATGAAAATTAATGCAATATCGCAAGAAAAGATAAGGAATTAAACCACATTCTCCGAAGACAATTTAATTCAGAACAGTTTCGGTGTATCTCACACCCTTTTTCAACTGACACTAGATAGAAAATATAAGAAAAGTGCTTACAAACATCACACAGGGTCAGGTCGTGAAAGATCCCCTCTTTTTCCCCCAATCCCCTACTTGTGGCTAATCAGGGGGGGGGGGTAGGCCTAAACATATTGAAGGGCTGACATCTTACTATTTTGTTTATTTGCTTTCGTATTACAGGATTAAAAGAAAATTGACCCTCAGATAGATTTAAATTAGGAACTGACGATATCAAGCTCGATTCTACGATTCTTCTCTTAACATAGTTAGCCGATTTAAATACCATTTTACTTCCATTGAAATCGATCGAATGATTCAAGTCTCTAACATGGCAAAATATTCCACTGCTTTCACTGCCCACTCTAATATCTCTTTTGTGTTCATACAATCTCTTGTCTAGATTTCTCCCCGTTTTCCCTATATAAACTTTATGGCAATCGTTGCATGGTATTGCATATACTCCTATGTTATGATGTTCTTTGGGTTTCCTGGCAATCATCAATCTGTTTAAGGAATTATTATATTTAAAGGCTAGATTAATACCCACTTTTCCAAATATGTCCTTTAAACTATTTAATTTATTATTAAATGGCAATGTTATACATTTGTTGAAGTCATTAGTGCGGGAAGGCTTATTACCATAGAATGTTTTCCTAGCTGCAAAATGGGCAGACGATATGAACCAATCGGGGTAATACAAATTAGAAAAAATGGTCCTGATAATGACAATTTCTTCATTTAAATAGGAAGGATGACATATTTTGTATGCTGTAAGGAAAAGGTTAGAAATTACCGATTTTTTAACAGTATTATCGTGAAACGAAAAATAATGAAAATAGGCATTCGAGTGGGTTGGTTTCCTATAAACGTCAAGTTTTAATTCATGGTGATCTTTATTAATCAGGACATCTAAAAGGGGTAATATATTATCATATTCCCATTCATATTTTTATTTGATGGAGACATGCAAATTATTCAAATTATTTTCTATCCAGTGTCAGTTGAAAAAGGGTGTGAGATACATCGAAACTGTTCTGAATTAAATTGTCTTCGGAGAATGTGGTTTAATTCCTCATATATATATATATATATATATATATATATATATATATATATATATAAATGTGTGTTCTGAACAAAAACGAAAAAGGATGGTTAAAATATTGCAATGTTTTGATGGACTTCAATTACTTCTGCCTTAGATCACTTATGGCAATAAAAAATGAAAAACATGGTTTAAAATAGTTAATGATAAAGAAGTTAATTATGAAACCGATTTGGCATGATTTAAGACAACAAAAGGCGATACCAAATATGTTAACAGAATTTACATACAATATCCTTCATAGGCACCAAAAACACTTATCGTTGGCTGCAACCTCCACGAAATCTAACTAGTAAATTATAACTAGATTGCCTAATACCCTATTCATGAGCGGACCCCATAAAAATTAATATATATCTGCAATTATCCGAGCTACAACAATGAACCGGATAAGCCTTCATATCGGCTGGGATCTGTAACTCGAATGAATTGTTCGCTATTTTTGAATCAAGAAAAACAAAAACGCAAACCCTATTTTGCACCACAGAGGGTTAAAATCGGATAGAATCGATTGATGTAAAAGATAAGGATAAAATTTACAAACAGGAGAAAAAGGTGATTATGTTTCTCATTTATTGATGGCTGGTAGGTGTGTTTTTTAATATTTTTTAAGAAAAAACTACGAAGGCAACTACAGGAGAATTTTGAAACATCTATAAATAAAGTGGAAGATATAAATATATGGAAGATATTTTTATTAACTGAAGTTGCCCTAAGATAAGGTCCAACCCTTAAACCGCCAGCCACGATGAACTCAGCGGACAAAATAGGGTTTCTCCAAGGGGTAAAACATTCCGTGTATTGGCAGGGTTTTTTTTTCTGCTGCGCTTGATTTTGTTTTATTTTTAACACCGCCTTTCTGACGGATACCATCAAGGGCATAAGTCGCCGTAATTTAAATTTCAGCCTAGTACTAGGCTATTTTAAATATCCTGAAAGCCAAACGAAACAAAGAAAATAAAAAAGCAAAAGAAAATGTAAAAATAATCAACAACTAGTTTAGAAGAAGAAGGAAACAGGATCCCCGCACCACTCCGCCTCGCCCTGGTACAAGATCATGCGACCAAAACCAAAGAGAGTTAAATAAAATGGATGAGGCCTGTTGCTCAATTTGTAAATGAGTTGAACATTCCTCTGGTCCCTTGGTAGGTACGGATGCATATGTCTGCTTCAATCAGGCCGGTCTGGTATTTGTGTGTTTTATATGATGGGCACTGGAGTCTTCGGCGTGGCTATAATTAATATAGCCGAATTACAACACGCATCGTACCGAAATACGATACGTGTGCATATTTAGGGGTGAATAATGGTGGTTCTTTGTATACTTTGTGTTAGGTACAGGTATCGGGGAGAGCACCCCAAAATGAGAAACCGCCCCAATTTTTGTCTAGTTTGACGAATAGTCCGGAAACGTGCTAAGCATGTGCACGAAAATGTTCTATTTTCTGGGTACGTGCAACGAACGCACTACAAACCTACAAGGAATAGCAGATATTAGCGTGACCCACATTATAAAAACCGTTGAACAATCCACACATACACCGCACGTGTACGTACGTTTGTAATAAACACAGGACGCAAAATTCATGTACATTGTCAGCTTTCAGCACGCTTAGGCTGTTAATTAGCCTTTTGCAGGGTCCTTTAGGTATATCCTAAGAATGACAATTGTGTGCCAGCAAAGCACGTAAAAATTACGCGCCATTTCGCTAACAACCTGTAAAATAACGTGGCCTACACGATAAAGATAGCAGCACAGGAAACATACGCAGCCTACATTTTACCAGCCAGTGAAAGAGCCGCAGCCACCGCGAAGTGACTCCGTCGCAGTAACAGGGCAACGGACGCATTACCATAAATAGGCATACACAGCTTTCACCTGATTATGGCTACTCCAGCGCCATCCACGTACTCTGATTAGGGACTACTATCATAACCAAGATAAAGGCGAGTTTTGTAAGACCGAGAACCACCCAGAAGTCAGTGGGGACGTGTCTACCAGCGAAGACATGGATAGACCGCGAGATTTCAACGAGATAATGCAACTCATACTGAGCATATAGGACAAAGATGTTATCAATCCCACCCAGGGCTCTCATGATATCCAGGCATAATTAATATGACAAACAGTTCTCAAAACCCTTTGTAATGATATATATATATATATATATATATATATATATATATATATATATATATATATATATATATATATAATATATATATATATATATATATATATATATATATATATATATATATATATATATATATATATATATATATATATATATATACGGTAGGGCAAAACAGAGGAAGGGGGATGGCTGTTTGTGGGGATGTTAGGACAAGTTATGACAAGTCAGGACCTGCAGCCGCACGCTCCTGCCTCGTCTATTTAAGAAGCATTAGCTCATCGCAGATCGTCAGTCACAAATTTTGCAACAATGGAGAAGGTTGAACACCGCGCAGTGATCAAATTTTTGACCAAGGAAGGCAAGAATGCAAAAGAGATCCATGAACGCATGGTTGCAGTGTACATCGACACCGCGCCTTCCTATGCAACCATTGCTCGCTGGAATAGGGAGTTCCGCCTTTATCGTAAGTCCCTTGAAGATGACTCCCGTCCAGGACGCCCGTCAGACGTGACCAACGAGAATAATGTGGCCCGTGTGGAGAGGATGATTCTCGAAAATCGACGGGTAAAGTTCGAAGAAATCGAGCGAGAACTTGGAATATCACATGGAAGTGTTACCAACATCATCCACGACAATTTAGCCATGACCAAGGTATCTGCCCGTTGGGTCCCTAGAAACCTCACGCCCCAAGATCGACCTTAACGTTGTCGAAGTTCGGAGGAGCTTCTGCTCCTTTACAACCAAGACCCGGCTGGATTCGAGTCACGCATAGTGACAGGTGATGAAACGTGTGTCCATCACTGGGATCCCGAGACCAAGCCCGAAAGCATGGCCTAAAAGCACAGGGGCTCTCCGACCCCCATCAAGTTCCGGATTTAACCCTCAGCCGAGAACATCAAGGCCACCACCTTCTGGGATTCTAAGGGAGTGTTTATGGTGGACTATGCGCCTCGGGGAAGGACCATCACAGGCCAATATTACGTGGAGAAGCTGGCTGGGTTGAAGAAGTGCATCCGTCAGAAGTGGTGCGGCAAGTTGACACGCGGTGTCCTGCTCCTCCACGAAAATGCCCCTGTCCACAAGGCCAGAGTTGCACAAGCTGCCCGGCGCAAGTGCGGATTCGAGAAGCTCAACCATCCCCCCTACAGTCCAGATCTGGCCCCTAGCGACTACTTTTTATTGTGCCAGCTCAAGGCTGCACTGCGTGGACGCCGGTTTGGGGACGATGAAGATGTCCAGCTCGCCGTCCAGGAGTGGATTGAACAGCAGTCGGGAGATTTCTGGTTGTCGGGAATTCGAAGCCTCAGGGACAAGTGGCGCAAGTGCATTGACGTCGAGGGTAGTTATATTGAAAAATAACAAAACACTTTTCCTCATATCTCGTTTCCTTATATCCGAATTGCAAAATTTATTGACCGCCCCTTGTGTGTGTGTGTGTGTGTATATATATATATATATATATATATATATATATATATATATATATATATATATATATATATATATATATAATACTTGTAATTGATTTGTTCCTTGGGAATCTGATATGTAGTAGGAATATGAAGACTGTGTCGACACAGTCGCTGAAGATGGTCCTCGTGAAGGTCTGAAACGTCCGGCCAATAAATGATTAGTGTAATCCCCTGGGTCCTCATATTCATACTATATATATATATATATATATATATATATATATATATATATATATATATATATATATATATGATGGAGAGATTCTTCAACCTATTATTCACGAACAACCTCGCCATAGATAGCCGCCTATTGAAGTTGTTTTCCTCCTGGGTTTATCACTCTTTGTATATGGCTTCTGCAGCCAATCCTTTAGTGAAAATGCCTCATCAGCCACTAACAGGCATAAAATTTACCTTTCACCACTTGTTATGGTATATCTAAGTGGCAAGGTTGTATGCTTGCCTCAGTTCCATGGCGCCAAGTCATCCTTCATGTTAGGAAGGCACATTCGCTCTGCCATCCACGTAGAAGAACTTGCAGTCAACGTCGGCCAAAGCCGGGAGAACAATCAGTAAGAATCATTTCCATTTGTGTAAATAGCAGCTATGGTTTTTTGTTGCTTTGATGACAGTGTTTAGTATATATAGCATCGATGGTGTGGTGGAAATTTTATCGCATACTTAAGCCTTTGGTCACCCTCTTTCATCCGTCTGCTACGAGGGACACACACTCAACACATCCATTAATTTGTTCACGATGCCTTACTGCTTTATTCCCGAAAGCAACAAGGCAAAGTGGCGTAGTTGTCCGTGTGGCAAGGTAACGCCAGATTAGGGCAAACTTCAAATCAGGCTTTATAGGCTGTTGAGAATGTTGTGTTTCTCGATACCCAATGTAATGATGAAGTATTTCCGTAGAGTGTGATTCGTTAATTGTTACTGAAGGTACTCATGCTGGTCGTAATCAGTTAAACATTGATGTGGTCGTCAGTGTCTCCACCGCTTTTCCACGTTTTTACACAGAGAATTATGTGTAAAAACATCCAGCACTATCAAAAGAGCAACGGCACTGCCTAAAGTCAATTTACACTGATGCAGAAGTGCCATTATAGTTGTTGTTTTGGTTTTAGGTCCATGGTGGTGCTCATAAGATGGATTGTCGTGGCGGAATTTACCTGTCATTGTGGTGAGTGGTACTGATATAACATATTTTGTCATCCAGTATATAAACCGAGCCTTCGCTATACACTTTGTCCCTGTTACTACGTGTAGATACGTGTACAATGCTCTGAAAACATGTGTATCGTTTGAGTGTGCATTGGGTACGTCTCACATACGAGTGCATTTGTAGCATGTAATTAGCATTTTTGGATACGTGTGAAGTAGATGCACTGCACGCGCTAAGTGCAAAAGTAACTTCCTTGACACACTATGCCTGGTGCGTGGGGATTGCGCATTTATAAGTTTGACGTATTTGTGTCTAGCATAGCCGATTTGGGTCTCAAATTTCAGTTTGTGTCTGCCCTACGTCTATCCCGTTCAGTATAGTGTAATGTACTTGTGACTTACGTTCCTCATATGTGCATATTGAGTATTTATCGAATATGGAAAGGCCCAGGCAGCTTAATGTTTTCTTCGGTCGTCTCCGAATCGGGCACAAGGGCGGGAGGCATCGACATTTATTGGAGCACTCTATTGCACCATAGTTCCACGATTGCGTGGTCCATCTGATTGTCAGTCAGTGTTCGGCCGAATTAGAACGAATACGCGTGGCCCGAACTGCCCACGCTAAAATTCGGAGTTGTGCATTCACATAGCTTGCGTGGGATATTATGAAAGCATTGTGTGATACATGCGGGTTTCTGAGATTTCTCTGAGGTTCGTTCGAAGACAAACCACACATGCCCTACGTATATCACACGTATTTCATGCGTATATCGCAAATATCCCACTCATAGAACAAGTATCTCGTATGCAGTATACACGTACTCTGTCAGTATTTCTAACCTATTTCCTATTCCATCAGTATCTTGCCAGTATGGTATATACAGTACGCATATATAAAAAAAAAGAATTGCACACGTATTGAAAGGAATCGCATCGCATTCTCCCAGCGCAACAATGCCACATTTGGACAGCTGTCCTGCCACCCGCTCCAAAATACACACACACATTAGGTGGCAACACGGCTCAGACCTAACGACGCAGCTTATACGTAACTGCCATAAAATCTTCCGTTGCTAGTACATTGTACTCAATAAACCAGGAAAAAAACACTACATTAAATCAATCCTCAAACGCGCCACTGAATCCTTTGGCCTCCATCCGCAATATTTCCACACATAGCTGAAAACATATTCCCAACACTATCAGAACTTAACAACGGCTCACTCGATTCTGTCGATATCCTCACATCTTTAAAACACTAAAAACTATACTTGATACTACTTAAATAAAACAAGAACTCTAGGCGAACAGTTACAAGCCAATTCAGGAATTCACTCGTCCCTGTGAATTCCTGGATGAGTGACTCCTTCTTCCCCTGCTAATACGACTTTAGGAGAGGCCGGTCCAATCAAGCGGTTATGACCATTGTTCATATCATAATACAAAAATCAAGGCAACCCTCCCCCCCCTAAACAAAAAGACACTCCATAAGCAAGGATATGGAGAAGGGATTCGATAAAGTGTAGCACAAAGGACTACTTTGGAATCTAGCCAAAAGTAAACAGCTCCCTCTCTAGCCTAGAAGGCTTCTTTCCCCCTATCTTGCGGATAGATGTCACATAAAATGAAATAACACAACAACATATCTATTTACACCACCCTACGGCACGCCACAGGGTGACGTATTGGCACCCAAATTTTTATCATTTAGAAAGATGACACCCGACGGGCTCCAGAAAACTGCAGGCACCTACACTCTGTCCTACGCTGTGCACCAATAATATTGGACGAGAACACAGTACGAGGACAGGTGGTTCACAGCCACGGATACTCTGAAGACACGGACGACATTCTACGGAGGGAGAGATCACTACATGCACAATATGAAAAAATATAGACACAAATCATTTTCAAACCCCACACAAAATTACCCGTGGCTACATTCGACAAATTCCTACTCTTACACGTACAACAAAGCACTGCACAGACAAAAGCAAAAACCATAAGCGAAAGGCAAGGTAGATTCTTTCCTGCCAGGTACAAGAGTGCAGCAATACCTATAAAAGACATTAATTAGACGACTTCGCACATACGCACCAATAACACTCACAGCCGAGATTCACATCTTGCAGAGGAGAGCACAAAGAAGATATAACTCTGCGGTTAAACGCGCAGATCGCTCCTCTAATTATCAACATGTCGACACTAGACGATAACAATAAATTAACACTAATGAATGTATATATACACAGCCACGCAATACGATAGATCGGCAAACTAGGAAAATATTCCACACATTAATGTACACGAAAGAGTTTGCGCTGATTTGGCGCTGAAAAGATACCCAGAAGCCCACAATTATCCACAACAAACAACTTCCTATGCATAATATAACCACAACGTAAATTTCGCGTTTCATCTTCACCTCACGCGTCTGATCCTTGTACCCACCCATGTCAAACTAACACGGTAATAACACGCATAGTATACGTCTCATCAGTGTCTAGCCACCGACCTATAACTCTTTTTATCACCTCATTGAAGTATTTTCCGCACTAATGTCCTAACTCACTACTCGATCTCTGGAGTTTGCTACACTCACCTCTGATATTCTTTCTATCCTGATTCCGATTCCGAAGCATTGTACAATATAAAAAGATTAAATTACGACAGAAGCATGATAATTAGATTTAAGAATTATTTTCGTTACCTGTTACAGCTTGTCATTCTGGCATGGAATGCATTGCTCTACCTTAGAGTCGAGCTCCTTCAGGTACTGCTTCGCATGCTTCACGGGACCTGATCCTGCCTGCTTTCACTTTAGTTCCAGATCTATGACGCTGCAAATCACTTCAAATGTACCCTACTTTGCCTCACGGGTGTCTAGATTATCCACGTCGGCAGATATAACAAAGAAGGATGGGCGGTTGGTCCTCATCATGTCCTCTAGGAAAAAGGCTGCCACAATGCCGCCTCCACTCTCTTTGGAGTAAGGATAATCGTCATGAGCAAGAACCTAAAATTGTGTTCTAAACAAAAACGGGAATACATTGTATAAACACATTAACATACTTTATATAAATAAATATAAAAAATAAAAACACTTTTGTTTACATACCTCTTCGCTGGGCTGGCAAGAAGATGCTATCTACCAACCTCCAGGCCATCCAGAGGCGATAAATGAAGTTGCCTTCCTTAATCTTCAGGTCTCGTTGTTGTAGGTTTTTGTAGCCACTATCGTATTGGTAAGCTATCTTATCCATTGATGAACTATGGCTTCGGTTTGTTGTCCCTTGGTAGTGGCTCTCCTGGTAGCATGCCTGCAGCATTGTACTTGAATGCCGCCTCACCATGGTGAGTGGTCCAAAAAATTACAACATTCGATCCAGACCATTGGGTGCCAACGACAACGTACCTAAATTTATAATCAGCGTCGTCAAGGGATATAAATCAACGAAGTCGGAGCCTCTGAATTTAAAATAGAAAAATAAAGAACTAGGTGGCAATGGGACCCGTGAGGACCTCCTACATGAACTCCTGTATGATGGACTCACATGTCCCTGCCACAACGACTGAGATCGTGTTTCAGTACACCCTGATGTTCATCAACATGGCCTTGTATGTTTCCCTTGTCGCCAGTTATCGTAAGATCATGGCTAAGCTTAGTCGAGATTCAAGGTACTTCTTCATAAATGTGTTTGTCTTTTCTGTTCGGAATATGAAACTCTCTAGAATCTGTGAAACAAAGCTTGCTCCATCCCCATAAAAATATTGTAGGTAATCTTGTCCCGGTTGATGAGGAAAACGAGCAGGCTATGGTAGGGTTCATGAAGAAGGTGTTCCATAATTCATTTTCTGACCAAGTACAAACTGAGCTTCCTCAACCTCCTTTCTCGACAATGGTGCAGCATCGTCATGAACTTTATATTGTTGCCTTACATAAATACCTACATTCGCATCAATATTTCTGGAGCTACAGTGTTTTTTCGGTTTGTCTAAATATACTCAAGCTCCATGGCGATATCGATTATTGCTCTGTTGCTTATCAGGCCAAAGCTAGTAGAGGGTCTGTGTATGAAGGATAGTGCCTATATTAAATGAACCAGGTGTCCGTCTCGATTCAATTGCGTGCGAGGTACGTGTGGAGAGCGTGATAACTGTGTTGTCTACGTGCGTCCTGCGCGCGATATTTGACCAGTTACGTGCGGATTGCCGCTATGTTGCACGTCACATATGTCTATTTGCCTCCGGCATTCCACTATCTACGTGTTTTATGTGCGTAGACGACGTAAGGCTTTCTCTGAACAGCAAGTACTGTGTGCACTTCTTATACACAGGCAGATATACGTGCGCAGCTCGGTCAAATCCCGTTTCGGTGGAGTTAGCGTTCAATTTCGGTTGTATGACAGGTTTTACCAAGGTGACCCGTGTGTGACGTAGAAGGAGTGATGTTTCTTCTGAGTTGATATCTGATGTAATGGCGCTGTGAAACAGACCTCTACGCAGAAATTGGAAGCTGTGCTATGCTATATGTATAAGGAGGGGTAGGTTGTTTTGTGGGAAATGGTGACCTAGTTATTGGGAGGTGGGATACCTTGAAATTTCTTTGTATTTAAAGTTCTTCGTATTGTGCGCACTTTTCGTTAGGAATGATAAGGCTCTTGCATGTAATTTAATGGGTGGCTTGGGTTTCCCATACTACACACCGAACCGGTCTGCACAAAATGGTAACACTAATAGTATATCTTCATTATTTTGTATTACGTCCTTCAAATATTATTTTAGATTCGTCGCTTATCTTTAGTGAACCACGCTAATAGCATATTTCTTCTTTAAGAACAATTTGACGTCGCAGAACCCTCAACGATGAAGAAAAGTCTTTCATCATCAAGGAAAGTGCTGACTGCTCCTCTGTTCATGTCAATGGGGAGAAGTTAGTTCGCCATGTGGACAAGGTTAGACGATTTCTGAAGGACCCTTCGCTAAGGAAGAATCAATTCGTTGTGGGACCTCCAAAATTTTGGCAACTAGGGATTTGAGAAATATTTTCTGCCAGTTAGCTAGAAAACTCGGAAAAACAAGCAAAGTCATTTTCACTGCCGCTAGTGATCGCTATGTACCAAATCCTCTAAGAACCGTATACTAGGAACCATAGGTTTCGTGCAAGTTCCCCTGAAACTGCCTCCTTTAACGCCCCGTCACAAGACTTTGAGGCTTCAATGGACCCGGAAGTACATGACGTTAGACATCAATGCGTTCTCTACACTGATGATACCGAGGCAACCATTAACGGATCTGATGGTTAGGCAAATATTTATATTTCGGAGATAAGCGTTACCAAAGTTTGCAAGGTTAGCAACAGGGAAGAAGATAATGTTGCGGGCAGTATAATTGAGCACAGACTTGCTGGCCCTGTCAGGATGCCTGATCGGGATAGTGTGATCGCAGCCACCTACTACAGTCTCTTGAAGGGGGCCTTGTATCTCTGGTTAGATGACATAGTATTGTAGTTTTAATGCATCACGACGCTTCATCCAACTCTGCCAGGGGCACCTAAGCGTTTCTAGGCTCTTTCGGCCTAAAAAAGTGACAAGTTGATGGTGTGGTCGCCAGCCTAAACGGATCTCGATCCAATCGAAAATTTGTTGGTCATCATTAAACAAGATGTTTATGCAGAGGGACGTCAATTTTTGTCTAAATAAGTCTTATTGGTGAGCATCAAAGCTGCAGAAGAGGTAGTCCAACCTGATACTATTAAAAATTTGACACATTCCTTACATGATAGAGTTTTTTAATTTTTCCGTCGAAATGGCGCTCATGTGGGAAAATAATTAATTATTTTTATCAATCGTGTGTTATAATTATGGCTTTCTGTTTAATATATACGCCAGGTAAGCTTAATGTGTATAATGTATTCTTCGTGTTCCCCAAAATATGTCTTGAGGGGCAACTTTCATTCAAAAGTTATTAGCGTGGTTCCCCCCCAAAACGACGAATCTGAAATAAAAAAGGAAAGACGCCACGCAACATAATGAAAACATAACATTAGTGTTGCCATATTTTTTTAGACCAGCTGGAGAAAGTTTTATCAAAATTGATTCCCAGAGAACTGAGAAATCTTAACTTTCCCTACCAAACTATTAGCCTAGTTCAGGGTGTATAAAGAAACTGGGTTTCGCTAAGGTTACGGTGCGGCTAATTCGAGTATTGCGGGTGCATCTCGTTGCTAGGCGGAGAGCTTTGTTTTGTGTCGTTTGGAGTTCCCGTGAGAGCTCTTTTTCCTATTAGCTTCGTTCGTGGTTTCTTATGTGTTGTCGAAAATATCCACATAGACGCCCATCATATTTTTAACGCATAATGGTCCATTTTAGTGGTATGGTGCTATGTGAAGCAGCCTTTTTTCAAGTTGGGTTTCATCCCTAGAAATGGCCCCCAAGTACGCCTCAAGACTAATCCCCTCCATACAATTCTATCATACACAATATAATCTAAATTCTCCTCACTCACCCTTTTCTCTCTCAAACCATCATTCACTTAATCAACCTACCTTTAATGCGGTTCTGCAACCATTCGTACACCCTGGCAGTCCATTTCGAAAATTCTCTTCACGTCTATTTCCTTACAGTATTCATACATGCATAAAATCTCATAAAACTATCAGCAACAACATAGTTTACACTCTTTCACGCCTTTGTTAGCTCAAGCCCAAGTGTTTTTCACTCTCTCCGTCTTTGGAACACTAATAATCGCTCTCAAGTTGTCCATTTCGAGCTCTGTTCCTCGGGGGTCTTTCTTTCTCCGTCCATGGCAGAGTCGTTCTCCTAAATACAAACTTTGGTACTATTATTATCGCATGCAGCTTCCTGATGACACATTCACACTCAAATCCTTAGCAATCACTAGCGCTCGAATCCTCTCACAGAATAATCGCTTTTATTCAAGGGTGACACTTCCTTCATTCACACCGTAAAAAATCGATAAACATGTCAAAATCCCTCTCACTCTCAGCCAGTAACACCAACTCATCAGATTATAGCAACATTGAACACATCTCTCGTCAAACTCATATACCTTTCATTCTTTTTCTTTGTCGTGGTATGACATTACATTATATCAATACCATATTATATCTATGGGGGAGGGACCAATAACTTGAAGGCGAACCGACAAGGGACGGAACGCCACGAGTTTCGACGAGTGGAACAGCGAGAAAATAGTGCAAACGAGGTCCGGTAAAATTTGGGCAATGGCAAAGCTCAAGGTTATTTAAAGCAGCATGTACATAAATATAATTTTATTTACATGAAATAAGAGAATTAATGAACAAAATTACATCGGTAAACGAGAGGGGAATTGCAGAGTTATGCATCAGACTCTGAAGTTAGAAATTAATGCGTTACAGAAGGAGACTATTCAAATGGGAAGGATTAACTCAATTGGGTAACTGAAGGGGGAGAGGGGTTGGCTTACGAAGGATTCCTGGTTAGACGTCAGGGTAAGGCTTCACGGATGTCTTCTGCAGGCAATAAACGTGAGGCGAGGGCGCTCGGAGCTTCTGAGCGGGAAGTTAACGTGGTGACTGTTCTCCAAAAGGGGAAGGGGGCGGTAACTTCCGGCCTAGGGGAGAGTATTTCAGCCACTCAAAAACAAGGGGCGAAAGAGGAGGGCTTCAACAGGAGTTGATGAGTGAAGTCGGAAAAATCGCTCGGTAGCGATCGTCAAATGGAATTACCTCACTGCCTGGGGCTAATTCCAACACACAAAAAGTTCAGCCGTCACTTTGCTTTGTTGTTAGCACCTGACTTGGAACTAAGGGAATCTTCTTGGGTCCGGGCGAGACTCCTCAACTCTGTCTCTCCTACATGGAATACGAGCCCTATATATGTCCAAGGCTCCCCCCGCGGGGGTGGGGGAAACAGCGCTACTCTCGAATGGCCTCGAATCTTCACGCCGAGGCGATTCTAACACATGTAAAGGTGGTCCATGGTGGACGCGGTTCGAGGCTACCGCTTTTGGATGGGGGAGGGAAGGCTTACCAATTTAAGCCTACCCAAATTCTAGAATCTTCTCCAGTGCATGGACGTTACTTCCGTGCTGGAAAAGAAATTCCACGTGGAATTCCCCCACACTCTTACTACCTCTCTCCGTACTCCACCCAATGTACTCCAATGAGGCACTACACAAACTGTTCTTATCCCCCCCCCCGTATGCGAAACTATTCAATTTTGCCATCATTCTCCCGAAACGCACGACTTAGTCATCACATATAGATTCCATCATTGTACCTACCATAATTCTTTTACATATATCAACACGATTTTATGTTTTATATAGATCAATGAATCCAGCACACCCTTTACACTCATTATTTGTTTCTCCACATCGAGTTCTCTCAGAGAAATAGTTGATCCCTACATACCCCAACACGCTGTAAAGCTCAATTGGTATCCCTTATCAATCTTTCAGTTATCATTCTTATATACCAAATCAGAACCATATATAAACTTTACCTACAATACCCAACAGACTTATTGCTTTGTATTATTGCATTCACCTTTCTCCCATTCACCCTTACATAACAACTATATTACTACACTCTTCTAGTCATATGGCACTGTTCCACTTTCAACTGCCTTAAAACATAATTCCAAAACACAGTCACACTACACTGCATATTATACCAGCGAGTATATCATATACTCCAATGCTTTCCCATTTTTTAAACCTTTCAAGGCTCAAGCAACCTCTTGCATGCTTTTCTCTTTCATACCCCGATAGAGGAACAAATTCCTACCTACGAATCCTATCCTCCTAATCGAGCATAATAACTCGTGGGATAGGTTTACTAGTCCTATGCTGAACCTTTTTAATCGTATTCAAGTCTTGCACTAGGTTTAGACGTAAGCTTGAGTACAACTTTACTGTTGATTCCGTGCATATGAATTATATAGACTACAAATCAACTCTTTTTTATATGATACAGTTTGCTTTATAGCAACATTTTGTTATCTATGTTCATGGCTTCGAGGCACTGTTTATGTACCTTAGTGACCCTCCTAAATCTTTTTCTCCATCAACTCCCTTTAACCAGCTCCCATTCATATCATAAGAACTGCCATATTGCATATTCCAAAGTGCTTGCTTGCATTAAATTTAATTTAATCTGCAACATATCTACGCAACCACCGTACTCTTCTAAATCTTTCTGAAAATTAGTACTCCATTCTATACTTAACACTATGGAAGCTAGTTGAGTATCATCGGACGCAAACTTCCAAAATGTTCTTCAATTCGTTATCAAGATCATAAATTTAAAATATATAGTATTGGTCCTGGGGCAAATCCATGAGGCACACTAATTCGTTCGTGGGTGCCTGTAAACCTGTTGAATCCACAGGCCTTGGATTTGATAGATATATCATGTTGAGTCTCCTAGGGATTTTTTACCATAAGAGTGTGTTGCTAGAACTGAACTTCAAGCATGGACTACGTACGACAGTAATGTCAAAGATGTGACGTTCACGCCAGATCACATTTAAATATATTTTACTCTGTTATAAACATTTCAAAGGGCCACCTACATACAGAACCCCTCTTTCAAGCAAAATACTAGTATTAATAAAATAAACTACATAACATTACCTTTAATCAATTAAGCTAACCCTAAAGTGATAACTAAAAACACAACCTAAAATTAACATGAACAAAAGATGAAACTAAATTAATTCATGGATCGAGAGCCGAGCCTGTCTGCAGTCAGACACTCGCGGAGTCGTAGGTAATGTATTCTCTCATTCGTTCCGGAGACGATTTCTTCGTTGTTCATCTAATCCCTTCTTTTTTCTCTACATTTGCCCTTCCATATAGCAAATCTGTACCTACCTTTTGTTTGAAGCCCACGTAAAATTTATTCCTCATCTATGGGATAAAAAAAAGAGGGTGCAAGCGCTAGTAAAACCCTACAAGAAAAACATCTTATAATTAGTATTTTACGCCGAGTATTATTCTAGTCGCTCTACAAACCACTTTTGCTAGAATGATAACAACTTTTTGCTTGTAAAGTTGATGTGGCTCACCACGGAGTCGTCTACGACTCTAATCGCAGTGCTACAAAAGAGGCACTTACCCGTTGATTTTTCTAGGTGTTCTACGAAAAGCGAACCAAATATTAAATGAATATATAGTTAAAAAAGCATCAGTGATTTCTTTTCATTGTCTATACACGATATATTTTGTTCAAATCATATACATAAATGGTAAAAATTTCATCTAGTGTATTTTAATAACGGTGAGGCTTCCTTGATATTCGTGAAGGTAACTAAAATTATGTTTGAATCTAACAATAAATTTATTACAATCTAATATTATAGAAATTCCATTGCACATTGCAATGGAAATTATTGAAGAGTTGGGCTTTAGATCTCACTGCTCGATAAAACTTTTGAGTGATTGAGGATCTTCCTTGATCAAGTCAATTTCATGTATCATTCATTCTTTTTCTAAATTGGTTTACATTTCCATTCGCTTTTTCTTGGGACACTCGATATAGAGAACAGAATTAGACTAGAACGTATAGAGAAGGACTAATCAGTGACCAGTAGACAAGTTCAAATAATTACTGTATACAGAGTAATTTTTGTTCAAATCTTAGTTTAAATGTATTCCCTAAACTAATGTAAATATAAAATATTGAATTAAGTACTCATACAAAAGTGACTCGACATTCATAACTATTTCGTGTGTTAAGTTCAACTTTAGGAATACACAGTTATGCCAACCAAACGGACATGACCATTGAAGATATCAACCAGTCATATTCACCGTTTTCATTTTCTCTTATGACTTACCCTATTCATAAAACGTCTTCACTGCCATACGACACTCTTTGTTTTCCATCAGCTGATTCACTCACTGTCTTTACTCACCCATTTCACTCCCCCTCTCTAATCACCGTCGTTGCTTACCGTATTTACCCACCCTCTTCATTCAATCACCATATTTCCCTCGGGTCATGAGGATCAGAGCATCCCGCTCTGTCCAGTGTACGCATCTATGCACAAGGGGGTGTTTAGGAGAGGTCTTTCACAAGTACGCTTCCGCTGTGGCATTTGAGGCAGCCATTGGTCATTAGAAGGGCGTTTGTATTTTCGATTATTCTGGCGCGATTTAACTCTGTTCACAAATCTACGCTTCCCTCTCTTTCTCTCTCTCTCTCTCCCTCTCATTGTATCTCTGTATTTTATCTATCTTTCTCTTTTCTTCCTTTATCTCTCTCTCGCTCCTTCTCTCTCTTTCTTTTGCTCTCTAGCTATCTCTCTTTCTCTCGCTTTCTCTATTTATCTCTCTCGCTTTCTCTATTTATCTCTCTCTCTTTCTCTCTCTCTCTATTACTCTCTATCTCTCTCCATCTATTTATCTTTCTCTATTTTATCTCACTTATTATCTCTTTCTTTATCTTTCTCTCTCTCATTCCCTTTATGGTTCTTTCTCTCTCTATCTTTCTCTTTTTCTCTTTCTTCTCTCTTTCTTTGTCTCATTCTCTTTTTATCACTCTCTTTTTCTCTTTTCTCTATCTTTATCTGTCTCATTCTCTTTCTATCACTCTCTCTCATTCTTTCTCCTTTTCTCTTTCTTTCTCTTTTCTCTTTCTATCTTTCTTTTTTCTCTTCATGTCTCTCTCATTCTCTTTTTATCTATCTATCTCTATCTCTATTTTTATTTCTCTCTCTCTTTGTCTCTATGTCATTTTCTTTCTCTCACTCCTATACTCATTCTCTCTCTCTCAAGAAAGTAGAGGGATAGGTGCCGCCCCTTTGTCACGGAAAGAGAGCTTCTTTGTACCTTTGACTTTTCGAGATATGTTGGTGGGGTACCTCTCTTCTGGGTACCCCTGGTAGGTTTCCCTTGTCGATTTGGTCGCAAACGAGGTTCCAGACTAAGTGCGTCCTTCTTTTTTCTACTCTATCCTTCTTCTTTTTCACTTTTATCCTATCTCTTACACTTATTATAAAAAAAAGAAAAAAACAACAAAAACAACCCTACTACTATCATGTCACTCTTACCCTCTTTTCCATCTTTCTACATATAAGGACCTGGCAGCTACCTCATGCGTAGAAGAGAAGATTTGGAACCTCTATAAACAACGCCAATCGACACTCACTGGTTGCGAGAGACTAAGACTAGTGGTGAACTAGGCGTTGGGGCACGATGAATGGGATGAGGGTAGTGCCCCGTTAACCCCTTCCCTGGCGCGTAATTGTTGAACATTCCCAGGTTGACAGGTGCATCTGGTAGCATCGGTCCGAGGTGACGGCCCTTTGTTTCCAGGTTGGTTGCCAGGCCAATAAAAAGTCTTGGTTTTAGTCTCTTGGTGTGGGGGGATATCCATTAAACGCTACTTCGAGATCCTGACCGTAGTGAAGTGAGCTAGTAGGAGTTTAGTACGGGGCAAGCTCCGTTGTTGTTCACCTCGTGAGAAATCGATGGCCCCTTCGGGAAACGTCAGTGCTGCTTGGTTGGGAGCCACGGCACGCCGAGGTTTGACGACTCGGTCGGACGAACAGCAGCACATGGACCGTGCCTTCTGAAAGATCCGAAACGTCTTCGATGGATAGGCGGGAGCGACTCACGCGGGGAGAACTCACCAACCCTCATTTTTTATCATTGATTGGTCACGAGTTTTCAGAGAGAGAAAGCACTCAAAATGACAAGAAAAAATGGACCCGTTCGTCTAAAACACAACTGTGCAACATGCCAATTAGAAAAGTGGTGCGTTGACTTTCAGGACGGCTGCTACTCAAAATGCAGCCGGGAAAGTATCTGCACTACTTGTATACTGACGGGAGAGGTGGAGAAACTGAAAGACCTCTATAAAGCCTTAGAGGAGATAGCTCAAATTCTTGAAAGAAAGGTGGAGAAACTCGAAGCCCTTCATGCAGCTCACTTCGATACCTAGAAGAGGTATCGCCCACTGAGGTGTCTGAATCTCCTGGTGCCGTAGTTCTTACCCAAGCGGAGATTCCTGGATCATCTGAGGTTAAGCCAGCTGAGGCAAGAGGAAAAGAGAAAAAGAAGAAACAAAAAAAGAAGAAAAAGAATAAAGTTGAAACAAAAGAAGAAGAACCAAAAATAGAAGAAAAAGAATCAGGTTGAATGTGATAGAACGGGTTGAGCAGCGTTAGTTTCAACCCCTATCACATATTATTTAAAACCACGATGCTCCCACGTGCATGCATCTTCGCTTCGAAGCTTGGCGCTTTATCGCAGCCACCGGATGTCAATGTTTAAATAAGGAGGTTATCGTCCCCCCGTTCGCCCCCATACGCCGACCTCGCCAGATTGAGTTAGGCTTATGGGCAGATAAGGCATTGTTCCCAGCCCCAGCTTAGCCTTCCCTCGAAGCTCCCACTCCATTGTCCCCCACGCCAAGGGAGTGACTCGACTATTTAGATGGAAACTTTAGCACTAAGATCAGATTGGAGATCCAGATTTTCGTCGCGAAACATCACCACGACCCTCTCTCCCTTTGTGCGCCAAGCACCTCGACCTCGAGATTCACCATCACTTGTCCAGAAGGAGGACAATATCCCTTGAGTGCCAAAGATTCAAGCCTTTCGTGACGCCAAGTCTTTAAGGCTTCCCCCTCGTTGTTCAGGAAGAGAACAACGTAGAACAGCTAGTGTTCTTTTGAGCCCTTTGCCAAGAAACGGTTCTCACCCTTCCCCCTTGTTGTTCAGAGGAGAACAACATTAGAACAGCCATTGTTCTTGAGCCCGTAAACAAGAGACCGTTCTCACCCCTTCCCTCGTTGTTCAGGAAGAGAACAACGTTAGAACAGCCATTGTTCTTTTGAACCCTTCGCCAAAAAAACGGTTCTCACCCTTCCCCCGTTGTTCAGAGGAGAACAACATTAGAACAGCCATTGTTCTTGAGCCCGTAGACAAGAGACGGTTCTCACCCCCTCTCCTATTGTTCAGAAGAGAACAACGTAGAACAGCCATTGTTCTTCAAGCCGTTCGTCGAGAAACGGTTCTCATTCCCTAGACGCCACGTCAGGATCATCTTATTCCCCCCCTTCGGCTAGAACTCGCCAGCGGACCGAAAATTCCTTCACGTCGCCTTCCACTGCACCACTCGTATAAAATTACGTAAGCCAAACGTCACCTTTGAGTACTTAACCCTTTTGTCAATTCTATCCTGTTCTTTAAATGGTTTAGCGAACCGTCCTATCTCTTCAACTCTATATTTCTTTTACCTTTTTAAATACTTTAATCCTCGGATTAGCCCGAGCCCCCACGACCCTTTCCATTCTCTGTTTATGTCAATATTTTCCGTCTTGTGTTTGTTGATAGTTATTATTAATAAAACTCTATTTTATTAATGATAGCAATATTATTATCCTTGAGCTCAGTTCCACTTCTTAAGCATATCGAAGATACATAATATCGGCCCGCCAGACAATCACGCACTCTAAAGATAATCAAAGAAGTTTCCTCAACGAATAGTGATATATGGTATATCCTCGGGAGTCCATTCTACGACATATATATATATATATATATATATATATATATATATATATATATATATATATATATATATACTATTTAAATTTGGTATCAGGTGTGTAAGGTTTAACGCTATATCTTTGCAAACACTGGTCTCAGTCGAGTAAAGCATAGTGTTATTCGTTACAATAATAGAGTATAGTAGTTCCCTTTTGTTTTAACGATTGCTATCCCCTTTTTTTGAAACTTAAGAAGCTGGAGTAGCTCAAGGAACTATTATAATAATTTGTTTGTGTTTTTTTTGTGATTTTAGTCAGTGGGTTATTTAGATCGAGAAACCAAGTACGAATAGGTCAGTGCCCATATTTAGGTAGGCTAATTTCTCTAGAAGGCATAATTCTTATTGCGAGGGATTTTAGTTGGTTGACTAGTGCGCCCCCCAGGGCAAAGATGACTCAGTTCGAAATCTTTAAAGCGCAAGGAGAATCCTTTGGACTCTCCGGAAAAGAACTAATTGAGTACGTTCAAGAGGAGCAAAGAAAAGAGCGTGAAGAAAAAGAACGAGAAAGAGAAATCCAACGAGAAGAAAGAGAAAGAAAGGAACTGATAAGACAAGCTGAGCTTCACCATCAGATTGAATTAGCTCGTGTTGAAGCAGAGATACAGTCCGCCAGTTCCCGTTCCGAAGCCCCCCCCTTCCAATCTCTCACTAAAGCTCCCCAATTTCAAGGATGGAGAGGATTTCGGAGCATTTTTAGCCCTCTTCGAAAAGATCCTCGAAATCAATAACATCGATCTGGAGGCTGAAGATGTTGCCAGATTACTGCCCCTGTTAAATTGCAAATTGCCGAAATTTTTATATCTGTACCATCTGAGTGTACAATTTACTACAACACCTTAAAAGCTGAGTTATTGGCCGCTCATAATATGACTCCCGATTTCTACCGCCAAGAATTTCGAGGAGGTCGTATTAAACCCGGACAGACGTTCCGTCAATTCGGATACATTCTTCAGAGGAATTTTAAATTTTGGTTAGAATCCTCAAAGGTTGATTCGAATTACGAGTCCTTAACAGACTTCGTGTTGCGAGATCAATTTTTGGCGTCTCTCCCGACGGAGATCCGCGCGTTCGTCAAGGATCATCGGTGCCAGACCTTTAAAGAATGTACCGAAGAAGCGGATGTCTATGCCGCCAGCCATAATTTATACCCAAAGGAGAATCGAACTTCTCACCAATCCCCCTACAAGGAAAGAAGGAAGGATTCGCGCCCCTTCACAGGAAAATCGACGGAGTTTCCGAGCCCCGTAAAACCCCAAAACTTCTTTCCCCAAAACCAACAACGGGACTCCAAACCTCACGTTAAGAATTCTCCTCCATCTCTCTTCCCGAAGCGACCAATTATATGCTTTACCTGTGGTGTAGAAAACCACATGAGCTGGAATTGCCCCAAAAATTCTAGGCCTAAAAGCGGACCAGCCCACCAAGTTCACCAGATTAATGCAACCCCGGCTTCCCTGGTGGTGCAGACCCAAGCAGAAACTTCTCCCCCTCCGTCAGGCCACCAGGTAAATTTTATTTTTGATAAAAGTTCATCGGGAACTTTGAAATTTGAGGAGGGCAGCGTGAACGGCTGCCGAGTATCGACTCTCGTCAGGGACACAGGATGTACGTGTTTCATCGTGTCCGACGAACTCCTCCCCCCCAGTGGACCCTAACCACGAAAAATTTGCGGTGGTACATGACTACCTTGGGCGGGCGAACCAATTCCCCGTCGTTAGATGTTACCTGCAGTGTCAATATTATGATGGCTGGGCTGAAGTCATTTCAGCACCCATACAATTCTGTTCCGTGCTTATAGGACAGAGCCCCCAAGTAAGTTCCGACCCTGTGTCTCAGGCCGCCCTTCCTCGGGGCCGAGCTAAGAAAGAAGCCCAGGAGCCCGTCCCCATCAGAACCCCGATACCGTCCGATTTCTCGGAGATCCTTAACCAGGACTTTAGGACGGCACAAAAGGAGTGTGAAGCACTAACACCCTTAGGCGATAAGGCCCAAGACAAGAACACGGAGACTGTCCGTGGACCCCAAGAAAAAAAGAACCCCCAACGCACCCATGGAGATACCTTCGTAGAACTGGACGAAGCATCGGCGCTTGAAGAAGATTACCCCGCGGAGTCCCTTAAGGTAATACAGATAGTGTGCACCCAACCTGATGCCGATTACCCTCCTCCTTCCCTACCAGGCGAGTCTTTGGAACCCTCTGACCTGGATATTGACGCGCAGCTGACACCACATCAAAAGAGTCAGCTACAAGAAATATTTGAATGGAGTCACCATTTAACCACCCTATTAGCTCTTTTCGAGCGACTGCGCGAAAATGGCCTCACCATTGGCCCCAGCAAATGCCATTTTGCCCACGAAACCATCTAATATTTGGGTTTCAAAATAGGAGAAAGCCAGTTAGGTCCCCAAGAGAACAAGATTAAGGCAATCGCCGACATCCCCTCCCGATTACAAAGAAGCAATTAAGATCGTTCCTAGGATCAGCTTCTCACTATCAGCGATTTGTTCCGAATTTCACTGCAATTTCGGCCCCCCTCAGCCCCCTTTTAAAAAAGAATTCCCCCGATCGTCTACGTTGGAATCATGTCGCTATTTCCCATTTTAATCAGCTCAAGAGTAAGCTCATTTCTGCCCCCATTTTAAAGTTGCCCAACCCGGAAAAATCCTTTGGGATTAAGACCAACGCGTCCAACGAGGGCATTGGAGGTGTACTCCTTCAATACGAGGAGGACGGAACAAGTCATCCAGTTGCATATGCTAGTCGTCAATTATTACTACGCGAAAAGAGATATGCCACTATAGAAAAGGAAGCTCTATCAATTATCTGGGTCATAGACAAATTCAAGATGTACATGATAGGTGAAGAATTTCAGATAGGAACCGATCACCATCCGTTAGCCTATATTAGGAATGCGTTACCGAATAGCGTAGAGTAATTGTATTCATAGAATTAGTATGTATCTCCATGTAGGTATATACCGTCTTGTACGACTTAAATTAAGATTCTCTTGTAATATAATTAGTTAATGTATATGTCTAAATTTTGTAACGCTCAATGTCTAATTTTTTTTTGTATGTATATATATTTGTACCCATTAATTTACGTATAAATTATTTTGTCCCATATGTACTATATTTATATCATTTCATTGTTCCATGACTTTTTTTTATTAAGTTTGTATTAAAGGTTATTTTCCCTTATAATCAAAAGATCAAAATAATCATATGTATAGAGGTAATAAGAGTTAGGTGCGGTTAGGTACGGTTGGTACAAGAAGACGAGTTTCCCACAACGGAGCTCTATCGTTGTCCCTTCTCTCTTTTTTCGAAGTGACAACTTCCCCCGCAATGGAGGGGTGTGATAGAACGGGTTGAGCAGCGTTATTTTCAACCCCTATCACATATTATTTAAAACCACGATGCTCCCACGTGCATGCATCTTCGCTTCGAAGCTTGGCGCTTTATCGCAGCCACCGGATGTCAATGTTTAAATAAGGAGGTTATCGTCCCCCCGTTCGCCCCCATACGCCGACCTCGCCAGATTGAGTTAGGCTTATGGGCAGATAAGGCATTGTTCCCAGCCCCAGCTTAGCCTTCCCTCGAAGCTCCCACTCCATTGTCCCCCATGCCAAGGGAGTGACTAGACTATTTAGATGGAAACTTTACCGCTAAGATCAGATTGGAGATCCAGATTTTTGTCGCGAAACATCACCACGACCCTCTCTTCCGAGATTCACCATCACTTGTCCAGAAGGAGGACAATATCCCTTGAGTGCCAAAGGTTCGAGCCTTTCGTAACGCCAAGTCCTTAAGGCTTCCCCCTTGTTGTTCAGAGGAGAACAACATTAGAACAGCCATTGTTCTTGAGCCCGTAAACCAGAGGCGGTTCTCACCCATTCCCTCGTTGTTCAGGAAGAGAACAACGTTAGAACAGCCATTGTTCTTTTGAGCCCTTCGCCAAGAAACGGTTCTCACCCTTACCCCGTTGTTTAGAGGAGAACAACATTAGAACAGCCATTGTTCTTGAGCCCGAAGACAAGAGACGGTTTTCACCCCCCCCCCCCTATTGTTCAGATGAGTACAACGTAGAACAGCCATTGTTCTTTAAGCTGTTCGTCGAGAAACGGTTTTCATACCCTAGACGCCACTTCAGGATCATCTTATTCCCCCCCCTTCGGCTGGAACTCGCCAGTGGACCGAAAATTCCTTCACGTCGCCTTCCACTGCACCACTCGTATAAAGTTACGTAAGCCAAACGTCACCTTTGAGTACTTAACCCTTTTGTCAATTCTATTCTGTTCGAAACAATGCAAAAGCGGACGTGCGCCAGCACGCACGCGTCACTCCTCAAAAGACTTTCTTGGAGGTCGTCAAAAAGGGTGCAAACATGAAAACAGAGAAGCCGGTAAACGGAAGAGTATAGGGAGTCCTGCATTTGGGGACTCCCTGAAGGGTCTTCTGTTCAATGCAATCTCAATCAAGAACAAATTTCTTCAACTTCGTACCCTCGTAGCAACGGAAGAACCTGGAATGGTGGCTATAACAGAATCGTGGGTAAAAACTTCAAAACGAGACTTTGAATGTGAATTCACTATTCTCGTCTACCAACTCTTCTAAAAAGATAGAACAGACAGCGAGGGTGGCGGTGTGATGTTGTATGTCAAGGATACGATCGATTCTATCAACTGCAACATTGTATCCGACCACGAGCTCCTAGGCGTTTACCTAGAAATAGGTCTTGCCAAATAGAGAGCTGTGCTTCTTTACAGACCCCCTGCCTAACTCGTTGAAAAGGACAGGGAACTGTACCGGCTGCTAGGTGAACTTGTTCAAGGCAGAATGTGCATCGTCATGGGTGACTTCAACACCCCAGTTTACGGGGAAACCAGAGGAGCCTGTGGCGAGAATGCACTACTTCTGGAGTTCGCGACTCAATGGGTGAGAGAGCCGACGAGAGGCATTAATACCCTCGACTTAGTTTTTACCTCTGCGGATGACATCGTTGAGGATCTCTCCGTAGGCGAGGAGCTCGGCGTCAGTGATCACCGACCAGTAAGATTTATAGTCACGGTGCCCAAGGTATAGTCTACGACTAGTGACTCAAGGAAACTTGATTTGAGAAAAGCAGACTTTGAAGGTCTACGTGCTGGATTGACTGATACGAAGCTAGAAGTGTGCGAGGGTGTTGAAGATTCGTAGAATAGATTGAGTATTCAATCACGATTCATCCCTTTGAAAAGCCTTCGTCGGTCTTCTGTTCAACCAAAGTGGTTTAACGAGATATCGGTCAACTGCTGAGGAATAAGAGAACTGTGTACCAGCAGTCAAAGATTCCTGGAGACTTTGACGAGTACCGTAGGCTAAATAGGAGAGTGAAGTCCAGCATAAGGGCGGCAAAGTATGCTGAGGAGCTCCAAGTGGCGAGACTTTGTAAAGAGAATTCCAAGGAGTTCTTTGGTTACGTAAACAGTCGTAAACCAATTTATCGTAGGATTGGTCCCCTAGTGATTTAGGAGGGGGCATTGACGCACTCTGATGCAGAAAATGCTAACTTCCTGAACGACTACTTCTCTTTAATGTTTACTGAAGAGTTTGGTCCCATGCCCCAGCCTACTGACTCATACTTGGCGAAAGGCTGGAGGAAATTGACTTCACCCAAAGTGAAAAAAAAAGATAAATGATCTAAAGATGAATAAGTCACCTGGCCCGAACGGGTTTCTACCCAAAGTGTTGAAGGAAGTGCGCGATGAAGTTTCACGACTTCTGGCCACAATCTTCAACATGTCATTTCGGACAGGATGCGTTCCTAGAGACTGGCGTGTGGCAGAGGTGACTCCTATCTTAAAGAAAGGAGACCCTAGGCAGCCCTCAAACTAACGACATATTAGCTTAAACTCTATAGTCGGTAAACTCATGGAAAGCATCAAGGTGGACAAAATTACGTCATATTTAGAGTCCAACTTGCGATTGGGGAGTTTCTAGCATGGGTTCCGAAGGCACTGGTCATGCCTAATGAATCTTGTGGAATTCTTCCATTTCGTTTTTAGTGAGCACGTCCGGAACAAGGCGGTGGATGTTATCTACTTAGACTTTCAAAAAGCCTTCGATAAGGTAACACACCGCCACCTCCTTCGGAAAGTGCGTGCGCTGGGCGTAGACAGAAACGTAGCAAGTTGGATAGAGAACTGGCTAAGTGGCAGGCGGCAACGAGTGGTGGTGAATGGACAGGCGTTTAGTGGGTGCCCGTTACTAGCGGTGTCCTTCAAGGTTCTATCTTGGGACTACTACTGTTCATCATCTACGTCAATGACATGGAAGGTGACATGATTGTTAAGATTCCTAAATTTGACGATGATACCAAGCTTGGTATAAACGTCGGAAAGGAAGAAAATACTGTGTGCTTTCAAGAGGATCTTCGGAAGATAGGGGAGTGGTAGGACACGTGGCAAATGCCTAACAACAGGAATAAATGCAAAGTGATGCATATCGAACTCCGAAATCCCCAATCTCAGTACATCATTAAGGGCACTGCTCTTGAATCAACAGACAATGAGAAGGACTTGGGTGTAATTATTACTAGTGACCTCAAGTTCTCGAAGCAGTGTATTGAGGCGGAGAAGAAAGCCCAAAGAATGTTAGGATATATAAAGCGCCAGTTTGGAAACCGGAACAAGGAGATAGTACTGTGTCTGTACAATTCCCTTCTCCGACCGCACCTGGAGTATACCGTACAATTTTGGAGTCCTTCATTTTGAAATGATATTTCGAGATTGGAACGTGTGCAAGCCAGGGCAACCAAAATAATTCTTTCTATCAGACATAAAAGTTATGAAGATAGATTAAGGGAATTAGATCTGTTCTCGCTGGAAACCCGTAGACTGCGTGGTCAGCTCATCGAAGTTTTCAAAATACTTCGAGGGTTCGACAAAGTTGACTACAGGAATATTTTCACACTTGCTGAGAGCAGAACAAGAAATCACGGCTTCAAACTTCAACTGAATCGTTACAACCGCGATCCGTGTGGAAAATTTTTCACCTACAGTATCTGCGGTAGCTGGAACGGACTTCTAGTGGAAGTTGTCAACAGTGAATCTGTTGACGAGTTCAAGTCAAGACTAGACAGGGTCTTGAAAAGTGGTCGTTTAAGGACGTAAAGCAATTGAGGAGAGATGTGCCCGCTCGACTGCTAGTCCAAAGGTACCCTCATTGAATGGACCGTAGGGTCTTCTAGAGTACTTTCTTTCCTTTTTACTTCTTTTTACACTCTCTCTCTCTATCTCTCTCTCTCTATCTCTCTCTCTTTCTCTTTCTCTCTGTGGGTCTTGTTCTCTCTCTATCTCGCTCTCTTTCTCTCTCTATCTCTTTCTATCTCACTCTTTCTCTCTCTCTTCTGTTTTAGCAGTTATCCTATCAAGGTGTGCACAGAGTTTCTGCCGTTATTTGATTTCAAAAAGTGTTTAAATTTGATATTAAAACGTGATTTTTCTATTAGCTATAATTTCTTCTTCATTTAAATAATTTTTCTGTGAATATAAGTCGATTTTAAAGTCATTTTCTTAAATTATATATAGACAATTGTTAACCGTGTAATTTCGTGTTTTTCCCCTGTGCTCAATTATGACTTCTACCATTTCGTGAAGTACGTCACCGAGGTTTTACTCTATTGTTATAGGATGACTGTGAAGAGGGCAAGACAGAAAAATTGGGATACCGATCCCAGTGCGAATGTTAAACAAACAAAATCGAATGCAGTTGTCCTAAATAATCAATTCTTTGAAGTTCTGGGATTAGAGAAACTAATGGTAGAAAATAACTTTACTATATACAAAGAAATATTAATAGCACAAGTAAATAAATGACAATAAATAAAATTAGACCCATGGTACCAAACGGTGGGGGGTGGGATGCAAATGACTTGATGGGTACGAGAGTCCGAGAGAGGATGCACGGTGATTGCTTCCAGAGAAAATGGGAGAGTGCAATTATTGGGGAGACTCACGTAAAGCCTAATTGATTTTAGGCTTAAATACTGCGAGTAAACAGGGCGCTGCAAAGTTCTACTTGCAAGATTCCTTCTCCTTGCTGAGAAATGAGTGGGGGAGTACTCCAATCGTTGAACGAAGTCGATAACCGACTGATAGATGCCTGTCCGTGTCTATCGTCTGTCAGCGGGAACTCTAGCCTTAGGTACGAGTAAGGCCCTGTAGAGATAAAGCGTCGCATTCGAAGCTGGAAGCCGTTGGGAGGCAAAGTAGGGTGTACTAGACTGTACGTGGCTGCTAACCAAGACGGGCCTGTATGATACTGATTTATCAATGCTTTTCTCGAAGTATTTATTCTGTCTCGGTGGAAGCGGGTCGCCGGGGGCCCTCAAAAGGGGAACAGGATATCATTAGACTTGGCGCGCCAGGGTGGGGGAGAGGATAGTTTCGGCAGCCTCACAGCTTTGCGCAAAGGTCCTCGGCAGGGTCGATCTCTGACCGTGCAGGTGTATCTTCTGGGGCGCCACTGGTAAACGTTAGGTTCCTGGGGCGGGAGTAAACCTTCTCCCTCTGACACCTATTAGCCTCGTTGTTTAGTTAATCTATTTCTCGCATTCACGTGGTCATCAAGACTCATTTTCCCGCCCCTTTATTTCCACGATAAACGAAACTGTAAGTAATACTTTTACAGTTCTTTTTTCATTTAATTTTCCATTATTTTACAAGACGGTTATTGAGTTTTACAAGATTTATCTTGAGTTTTTAAAAATTTGCGCCTAACATTGTTTTTTTCTGTGTTTGTGCGTGTGATGACTTAGAGTTACTGTTCGCGGGTTATAACCAATGAGCAAATAGAACTAAGTCAGCCGGCGCCACATTGCCTGCATTGTAACGGGTTTATTTTTCAGTTAGCTTTTTATCTATTTACTTTGTGTTATTCATCTGTGATAAAATTGCCTAAGGCGGCCGCGCCTCGCCTCTATCACATATTGAAACTCATGCTTCCCACGTGCATCCTGCGAGAAGAGAGTAGCATGGCGTTCTTATCGTCCACCATTTCCCGATTATCTTTCCCCGCTCCAAGTTTAATCAAGGAGGTTCAATCCCCCGTTTGCCTGCATGCATCGATCTAGGCAGATTGAATTAGGCTTATGGGAAGATAAGATTGTTCCAAGCGCTACCGGGACATTCCATGGAAGTCCCCCATTGTCCCCTACCCCGAAAGGCTGGCTCAGCCCCCCCCCCCTGTTGTTCAATTGTAGAGAAGAGAACAACTTTAAAACAGTCATTCTTCTTCAAGCCCGTTCAACAAGAAACGGTTCTCCCTCCCCTGATATCACGTCAGTGATAATTTACAATTGTTAGGAAGAGAACAACTTTAGAACAGTCATTGTTCTTTGAGCCCGTTCGAAAAGAAACGGTTTTAGATCCCCTGATATCACGTCAGTGGTAATTTAATTACCCCCTTTTTAACGTTCTTCAAGAGAACGCTTGGTTACACCAATAACCTCAATTGTTCATCCAGAACATCTTCGATATCCTGTCTCAAGGATCGCTCGTACTTCCAAGCCCCAATTCGCTCCCACTCCTCGAAGTCTGTCCTACTTCCTCGTTAAGGACAACCCCGCTAAAAAACCTCCTCCTGGGAAGGAAATCGCCATTCTGACCGAAACCTTTCCTTCAAATCGCCTTCATCTGCACGACGACCTTATAAATACGTAAGCTACGAATTGCATTTAACTATTTAACTTTGTGCCAAAGTAACTCCGTGCTTTAACACGGATTTAGCCAAACCTTTCCCTTCTTGTTTGTTTTGTCATTTGAATTCCTCCAAATCTTAATCCTCCGCGTGGTCAAATTTATCCTATGACCTTTTTCATTTCATGTGTATCTCCAATTTTAATCCCAGGTCATGAAAATATTTTCCATGTGTTGTTTTGTTAGATTAATTAATATAATTCTATGCTTGCAATATTATTTATTCTTGGGCTCTGTACCACTTCTTAAGTATATTAAAGATAAATAAGCCCTCTCCAGGCCTATTTATTAACGTAGAGTCATACTCGGCCATCTGATTAAACCCCGCACTCGAATATACATAGAATAATCCCCACAAAGAATAGATATATAGTATATCGTCGGGAGCCTTTTCTACGACATCATCAATTGCTTAATTTTGACTCTTTACTTTCATTTCGTAAAGAAATTTGCTTAAATCAGTCTTTTGTATTTTGTGATTAATCATTAAAAGTACAGAAATTGTATTGTATAGTAATTTATCATTAGTAAAGTGAACTGGATATATTTCGATACTAAATTTAATTAAGTGTGAGATAAAGTGTATTAAAATGTTCAAAATTTATGTGTTATTTGATATATATAAGTGTAATTTAGTTAAATCTTAAGTGTTAAGTCAATAAATCCAGGTCGATCATACTTTTTTATAATATAAACAGAAAAATATTCTATTAACGAAAATGCCAGGAGCTCAGAAACTAAAGCACTGTTGCTTTAAATGCAAAAACACGAGATGAAAAATAGACTTAACAGAGCAGTCTTTTGAAAATATTACATCAAACAGTGAATTTAAATTTTGGAAGAGTCACAAAAAAACATGAGTTAAAGAAAGCAAAGTGGATGTCTGTTATAAGCCAGATGGAAAATCGTATCACTGCCCTATGGTTAAAAATATGTAATTGCCTAAAGGAAGACGAACGAAGAATAGCTAGAGTTGATCACAAAATTGTAAAATTAGAACAAGAATTAGTACTGTGTCATGGAGTGGCCAGATGGTTGAAGACCGTTAGTGAATGGGGAAATTGTTATGCCTTCAGTGGGAATGGTTTATTTCCAAATTTGCGGGTTCCTTTTAAAACAAATATTTCAGAGTGCAGGTTGGCCAATGATTAACAGGTAACTAGTACACGTTTGGGTTGCAAAAGAAAGACAATGACAAAAATATATTTTTAATATCAACAAAAATAATATTTAAATATGCACATATATTGTGTTTAAAGGAAATGGTTGCACAGACGGAGTTAAACGTCTGCGCGAGATATAAGTGGGTTAATTAGGGGATTAAGTAGGTCGGATTCAGGTTGGTGATTAAAAGGGGATTTTAAACCGGGTGCGTACACAAAAAAATGGATCTATTGTGTAAGCCAGACTGTAGAACAATCTGGTGGCTGCAACGGTTACAATTTCTTACGTGTTCGTTGCAAGGAAGGGCCAGTCGGTATACGATGACTGCAATGGGGGAAGTCGGGTTACCTCACGCTTCAGATGAGGGAACACACGTAGTTGGCCTTCGGAGATGGGAATCCTCGTCAGATACTCGCCGATTGACTATAGTAGAGTTCACGGATATCGATTTAACCTTCGTCCTTGAATCCAAATCGTCGTTGTCTCTGATCGCGGGGTGCGAGCGTTCGTCAGCTCGTACGCGGGGTTAAACAGGGAGTCTATTAGTGCTCCTTACTAAACTGAGTCGAAGGATTATATAGACTCTCGGCGAGGTTGTTTTAGATGGCTTGGTTGACACTCCACATACACTTGCGAGTTTTGGGAAAGGTCGGTGACTCCTGCGGGGAGAGGGGGAAATTGAGATAACGTTGGCGTAGAATGTTCGACGAACTTTGATCTATGACGAAAGGCGGCCGTGGGAGACGATGAAATCGGTCCCTAAGCAAGACGGCGTGGGCTGCACTCTCGCTATGCTTAAGCCGTGCTTTCTAAGCTCCATGCGGTGATCTCGGGACCACGCGGGTACATAAGGGCACGTGGTCGCTCTTCGACCTTATTCTTCTACATACTTCTTACAAACAGAATGGATCATACAAGCATACTCGAAAATAGAAAATTTCTTGAAATCAGAAATAAATGTTCAATAAAATCAAACATACGATTTGAAATTCTGTCGAAGAAAGAAGAAACGTACTTAGTTGGTGATTCAATATTATAAATAAAACATCACTTTGGAACTTGAAACAGCAAGAAACGCAAATTTTATTAGTACCCAGAAGTAAAACTTTATCGAATAACCGAAGGCATAAACAAATTCGAGTTAAACAGTTAAAATTGCTTAATTATAGCTAATGTTGGAAGAAATAATGTCTTTTACGGAAAAGCTCCGTTGAAGCAGAAAGCATAATAAAAGATTACACGAAAATGGTTAAAACAATCAAATTGATAAAAGATAATGGAATAATTGTTAACATACTCGTACTACCTAGAATATATGAGAAATATGAACATTTAAGCCGAGCTACTGGGATAAACCAACGTTTAAAAGATATTTGCAAAAAAAGGAAAGTGTTAAATTTGTTGACTTCTGGCTTTTATTTATGCCCAACAAGAATGTGTACATTCAGCATGGGATCCACCTCTGCCGAAAAGGAGAGAAAACCTACGGGGAATTGTTAAAATAAACTTAAGAAACTTTTTAGAAAATAAACCTCCGGTACTAGAAGCAGAATTAGCACATTGAAACGGCTCAAGCACCTCAACAGAAGAAATGGAATAGGTACGTTAAAAGTCATATTATTCAATGCGAGGTCAATTAGGTACATGTATTCAGAGTTTCAACCGTTAGTATCGATTAAGCATTACAACACTATCAGTATTACAGAATACTAGATTTACTGCCACTCGAGTGATTTTATTTCAGAATTTCAATTACAGGAATACAAAATATTTTATAAAGTCGAGGAAGAGGGTGAAGTTCTCTTGTACGTTCAGTATATTTTCTCCTCTTGATGGTTCTCTCATACAGTGAGTTAGGGAATTTTGATCCATGAAACTGAGCAATCTTTGTCTTTCTGAGTAGGTAGGTTTTCATATGCTAGTTTACTTTAGCGGAATTAAAATCTCAAATGAACGACGATAGTTAATCTGTGCTGATGTTGGTCATGACTTTAGAAAATTGATTAATCTACCTCCAGAGGTTGATGTGGATTCCTGTAGAGCAAATTGACATATAAATTCTTTTTTTTTGTCTACTTTAATACCTATTACTTGAAAAGGAGAGTCAATGCTAAAATCTTTTCTCTTTCTTTCCCTTGCTTTTCCCTTTCTCTTTCTCTCTTTGTCACTTTCTATTTCTCTTTTTCTTTTACTCCTTTTCTCTCTTTTCTTTTTTTCTGATTTTGTTCCTCTTTCTCTCCTTTTTTCTATTTTCTATCTTTTTAATTTTTCTGTTTTCTCTTTTTATCTTTTTTCTTTTTTACTTTTCTTTCTTTTCTCTGTTTATTTTTTCTCCTTTTCACTCTTTCATTTTGTCTTATATTTTTTCTTATTCTTTCTCTCTTCTGCTATTTGTCGTTCTATTTTTATATTTTTACTTTTATCTTTATTTTTCCTTCTCTTTTCTCTCCTTTTCTCTCTTTTAATCGCGTTTTCTCTTTATTCTCTCTTTCCCTTGCTTTTCCCTTTCTCTTTCTCTCTTTGTCACTTTCTATTTCTCTTTTTCTTTTACTCCTTTTCTCTCTTTTCTTTTTTTCTGATTTTGTTCCTCTTTCTCTCCTTTTTTCTATTTTCTATCTTTTTAATTTTTCTGTTTTCTCTTTTTATCTTTTTTCTTTTTTACTTTTCTTTCTTTTCTCTGTTTATTTTTTCTCCTTTTCACTCTTTCATTTTGTCTTATATTTTTTCTTATTCTTTCTCTCTTCTGCTATTTGTCGTTCTATTTTTATATTTTTACTTTTATCTTTATTTTTCCTTCTCTTTTCTCTCCTTTTCTCTCTTTTAATCGCGTTTTCTCTTTATTCTCTCTTTTTCTTTTTCCTTTTTCCTCTTTTTCCCTATTTTTCTCTTTTTCTCCTTTTTTCGCTCTTATGCAATTTATTTTTTCTCTTTCCCTATTTCCTTTTCCTTTCTCTTATTTCATTCCCCTTTTCCATTTTTGGTTTCCAAAGTTTTGATCAAATGTTCCCAATTGCTTTTTAGGTAAACTAAAAAATAGTTAATCTTGCTTTTCTTTCTCTCCCTCCCTCACATTATCTTCAATGTTTTTTTTCTCTGTCAAAATCATTAACTTTCCTTTACTCACTCACATGTCCTTCTTTCACTTCTTTTTCAAAGCAACCGTTTGGTAATTCATCAAATCTAATGAAGGGAAATAATCTCTCCTTCTTTTTCATTTTTACTTCCACTTTTTTCCTTTTAAAAAAAAAATCGTGTGTAGCATCTCCGATGCTTTCCAATTATTGTAAGCAAATAGTTAACCCCACTCTATCTTTCTTTCCCTCCACCATCGCTTTTTCCCTTCTTCATATTTTTTCGCTTTCTTTATTACTCTCGAATTTTCACCCCTAATCTCCACATACTTTTAAGAAAATTTGGGTGAAGGGACCTCCATTTTTAAGAAAGTAACTAATCTTACTCTACCTCTTTCTCGATCTCTCCCTCCAAAACCCTTTCTATATCTCTTTCTTTCATTCGCTCCCTCCCAGTCTTCGTCCGTCATGTCAAGCGTCTCCTCCTTATCTGTCCTCCCCCCTCGCTTTTAGTCAATCCGTGGTAGCAAATGAAACTAAACTAATCAGGTGATTCTCAACGCGGAGATAATGTCACTTAATTCTCGCGTTTGACTCCATAATAGTAATTAATTCAATTATTTATTAATCTTAATAATTAGGACCGGGTCCAATCGACAGCTCAAACATTGTTTCTTTAAATTGAGATAAGCATAGGTAAAGCTTTAATGAAGAATTTACATACAAAAGATGAAGGCAAGATTACCTGGATTTCCATAGCCTTAAAATTCGTGCTATAGAATTTGCGTAAAGCGATTTGAGAATGTACGAATGGAGGGATTCGTCGTGGTATTTATGAATTATCCATTAAGCTCTATTGCAAGGGTTGTTTTACCGAGTCGAGTTAAAAAGATCGTGATTTGAATGGATCATTAGTTATTGTCCTTTTCTCTTGTAAGATATAAAGTGAGGTTTTGAATTGGGAGGAGTTGATATCATGAGATTTCTTAATTTCCAAAGAATCTTTTGTTGTTTCTTTGCTTGTTTGTTTTCTAGTTTATTATATTTTATTGTTCTCTATCTATTAAGTTAGTTCTGTCTTCAATTGTTGATATTTGCAATATTTGCTTTAAATTCACTTCGATTTGTATATATATATATATATAAGAATAGATGAAAAGAAGGATTCTGTACATTCTGATCAATTTATATACGAGTATATATAAGTCCATTTTCTTTATTTATCGTTTCTTTTTATTTCTTCATTTTTCCTTATTTATTTTTCTGGGCTAGGTTGGAGCCGAGTGGGAAAAAACACTTCAAATTTAAACTAAGTTAAGCCACATCGATTATAATAAGTCGCCGGATGGAACCTGGATTAGCGTCACCCTCAAGACAGCTCCTCTACGCTATAAAACCCCGTGGTTTGGATACTACGTTAAACAAGATGAAACTAATGAGAAATAAAAGGGCTTAAAATGAGTGTAGATGCCAATTAGTGCAAGCGAGCTGTCTCAAAACTTCGTTTGAATGAGGTTATTTTTTGAGGCTCATCTTGGCGAAGTCGATACACCGCTCGCTAACGGTGATCCGATAACCCATGAAGATGTTTGCAACTCGCCTCACGCTACTTTCGTTCCTTACTTTTCCTTCACCCGTTATCCTCAACCCTTTCAGCTACACGAATACATTCAGATTGGTGGTCAATGCATTACAAAATTATTAGTCGCATTCAGCCGAAATTTGCAGCCCTCTATGTTGTTTTACATTATTTTTCGAATGATATAATTGCCAAGATCCTCCCAAGGTTAGTCTGGGAAGTATTAAAAGAAACTATGACTCGGATTGCCCCACTTGTGGAAAGTTTGGCAGGTCGTAAGGTCATAAGTCAGAATAATTGAGAGCTCGCGACTTAGGTCTGGTGACTTTGTATTTAATAATACGTGGTCATCCCAATCAGTGAAAAAATTAGGAATGGTAAACAGAAAAGAGATATTAAGTGAATTAAAGAAAGATATAAAGGCAATAAAAGTTTTATAAGGTAAATAAGTATTTTCGCTGCCCGAGAAGGAAAACAGTTTCTTACAAATTCTCCACTAACTCACCCCTTTCATGAGACCTTATAATAAGTCATACTAATTTGAGTACTTTCCAGGGAGATAAACACTAACCCCCAATTTCTAAAGCCCTGCACGCAAGTATGGAAACAAGACTAAATTGTTTGCCAACTGCAGCAAACAAGAGGTTTTTTTAATATAAACAATCCATCTCTCTATGATTCAGATTCGTTGCCAAGACCCGACTTAAAAAACCACTGTACAATTTAAATGCCATATCTAATTAAAAGATATAAGGCATTCGAAAGGCTGTTTTTTAAAGCAAACAAACTCGTATCTTCGTTGCCTTAACTACCATGGCGGTTACAAATGACACGACTGTTTCTTTGGAAACCCTTCCACTGGCAGAGTAACTTGCCACGACATTCATTATATCTCATTTAATGAGGTAAATCCCTAAATGTTTTTTCCAAATAAGAATTTCCAAAAATTGTCCCGATTAAGAAACTCTGGTTAAAGTTAGATACATCTTTGAAGTCTTTTATCTTTGCTGATGTTTAGCTCGTAATCACCCAGAATGCAAGGCTGTGTTTTTTTAATTTTAACCAGTCTCTAGAGCGAGAGAACTATAGTTGTATTTTGGTCACATCATTTCCAAATGATTATGAGACCCCCCACTCCCCTACACACACACACTTGGAGGCAATCCTGGTTTAGGACCAACTCACTTGGATGTAATCTGAGTGAGGTTAAGCTGATATTGAATTCTCATTTCTTAACTATTGCATGGAATTCTAGCCCAGGCAGTGCTTTAATATTTTTAATGCATGTAACAACCTCCCTCCCCTCTAACCTGGCCCCTAGGACAATCTCAAAGAACGCGCTACTCCACGTAATTGTGGTAACGTTGTTGGAGCCTATAACAAAAGCTGTAAGATCAAAGCTTTTTCCTTTAATCTCTTGAGCGGTTGGAGGTAGGCAGTGGTCATCTGCTCTTGGCGAGCAATGCAACATCAACAACATTCGCCTCACATAAAAGAGTGAATATTTTGAATATAATTTATTCTGCTCTAGGTTGGGATTGTTTCCTCTAATGTTTATTACTATTGCAGTTTTTTACTTATATCACATTGTAGATTCCTGCGATGGTATATGTTATAACGTCCATTACCGAGACTGAGTTTTACTTATAAAATATTCAATACTTGGTGTTGAGGTATACATGTGTAGACTAGCTCGGCGCTCAGAGTCGTTCCCCAAGCACAGGCAGACAGCTGATCACAGGCCGCTTGTGATAGTTCGGAGCGATTAGTAAAGAGTGCGAATTACGATTGACCGGTTTTAGATTAATGGCTGCCAAGTCGCAGTTCAAAGGATATATAAAAACGATACCCTCAAATATAATTTTAATATATATAATAAAAGGATATAATTTATATATATATATATATATATATATATATATATATATATATATATATATATATATATATATATATATATACAAAAGGGGGAACAAATTACTTATGGTAGTTAAATGAATTAAGTGAACATTAACGAAGTAATCTGGGGATGACCATACAAGATCGTTTTACCTTCAAACGCGGGCGAATTGGTTTGGGGGGGGGGAGACAACGGCGCAGGTCTTCAAGAAGAAAGATACTTCGGGGAGTCCTGATGAATAGGACTCGAAGATGGGGTTGGATTACTTCATGATGAAGAAAGAGATTTTCTCTGCTCCAGAGAGACGTAATATATACTCGAGACGATTCTGCAGCTCAGCAGGGAGTCTCAGTCTCGAAAGAACGGGTATCTTGAAGGGGTAGTAAAGATGAGAGGGCCGCAGAACTCTCGGGGAGGAAGGATGCTTGATAATTTTACTCTGAACAGGGCCCAAAGCTTAACGAAGGGGAATCAGCTGAGAAGATGTTCGACGACGTATGACGACGGGTTACATGGGTTCACGGGAAACAGACAACAGTCTGTAGGAAGTGGATGGCGGGGTTTCATTCTCCTCGAGAGACGGTAAATTTCGGATTAAATATCTGGGTGACTGATCTGATAGACGCCTCGGGGCCTTGAAGTCCCTAGGTGATTCTTGGAGCCAGTCTAAGCAAATACAATTTATGATAAGGCGTCGTTCCAGACGATCAAACTTGCCTCGCGATATGGGGGTAGGGTTAATGTGGCCGCAAACGGCGTTATCGCAGAGGAGAGAGGAAAGCCAATTGGCGTCTGAAAGCAAACAGCTGGGACGGGTGATTAAGCGAGTCACGGATTATTCCTCGATTTTCTAAAATTCTCACACTGGCTCACGTAGTCTTAGAAGAATAGAGGGGTGTTTCCAAGGGGCTTCCTCTCACGGTGGTCCTTTGAGGGAATTCCCTCACACTTGAAATATATTAAATTATTTCCTCACTTTCTATGGAATTATGAATTTTTTTTATTTTTCTTTATCCTTTAGCGTAAATATCAAATCTAATCTATATTTACGTTTTACCCCTTTAATCTGAATCGTCATCAGAAGTCTCACAATTTCGTCCGGTTTAAAAGATCTAGTGTGTGTGGATGGTTTTGAACACGAGTATTTTTTTATGATGGTAAAAACAGACAGTTTTGTTCCTTCTTATAACCACTATAGGGATCACCCTATTCGTTTAGGGTGGATTTAATTTAACACAAACCTTCAACTGATAGCGATTAATTCTTTCCGGTCGTCCTGCGGGAGAAGCATGTTCTGGAGTTTTACGGGTAAAAAAACATTTATTCTATAGTTCTGTCGAATGGGTAAGCAAGCAGCTAATAAGCTTAGTTTGGTCTTAGTCTTTTTAAGCTAGGGGTAAGCTGATTGGTCTATGGTGGTTCTTTTTTCAATTGCATCTCGGTGACGCTATTTTATCTTTTTTCCTTTTCGATCGGCCCTCTTCAGCATCTTTCAGCTCTAAATCTCCTTTTAATTTCTATGGTAATTATTTGTATCTCCATTGGACGGCGATTGTTTCCTCAGACTCGTGGTGTTGCTTCAGGTTACTTGTATTGGAGGCGCCCTCAAGATCTGTTTTGTGCGGGATTTGGTCTTTATTCACTGTGTCCATGAAAGTCCTCCAGAGAACGAACTACGTTCTTTCCCCGTACCTGCAAATGAGTACGAACTGTTGCTGTACAAAAAGTTTGAAACAGAGGTTGGACAGCATGGGTAAACTCCTCCCCTCCCTTGGAAGATTTTTAGGATTTCCAGGTGATACGTGAGCCAACGGATTGGCTGAGTCAACTAGCTAGAGTATTGATGTTTCTAGAAATATTTTACATATTCTACAGGATGAAGATTAATAGGGGTGAAAAACTGTTTCCAAGCGCTTTCGCCTTTATTTAACCAGACTTCATACATGTAATGTGAAAGCGCTTAGAATCATAGTTAGTTTTTATCTAGCGGGCGAACTTCAGCTTCAATTTTACGTGAATTTTGCTATAATTTACGAGACATTACTTCTTATTGAATGATATAGATTAAATCTAAAATAAAGATAAATATTTGGCATTTATAGTCTGTAAAATGTGAAATTTTGATTAGGCTCATTATTATTTTAAATGTACCTTTTAAAGTCAAATCCTGAAAAGATGGAGGGATGGGTACATTGTGATGTGGTAGTCAATTCACTGGACTTTTAACATGATATGTCTTTATATATTAGTTGGTTGTGGATTACAGAGAGAGAAAGGAAAGAAAGAGAGAAGCAGAATTGATAGCTTTGAACTCGATATATACCAATAATTTACCAGAATGAAAGCCTTGATAACCTGACATGGTTTCTTTGTCCCTTGATTAATCGCTTGGTTATTTATCAGTAAAGAATTGCTTCAATGGGGGGGGGCACAGTTATTTATCCGCACAGAAATGCTACAATTAGGACACCTCGAGTTATAAATTCGTCACTTTTCAATAAACAATTGCTATAATATTGGCATCTTGCCTTTCCAATTCGTTAAGTATAAGTACAAATTGCTCTAATGGGGTTATCTTGAGAGCACCTTGGTGTGGTCACCTTTTATGACCGTGTGGCAGAAGCTGTCGATTTGGGTTCAGCTCACAATGTGATATTTTTAGTTGTTTTAAGGGTAAAAGTTATGCAAATTCATAACAATACGCTAACTTGGATTAGTAGCTTTTTATCAGATTGTAAGCAATTGTTGCTTTTAAACTGAGTGACAGCTGACTGGTACCATTCACAACTATAATTACTCAAGGCTCTGTTTTGGTACCGATCCTATTTTCAATTTTCGTAAACGCCACTGGTTCTGGAAAGAAGACTCAAACAAATTCATCTGCTCACGATATTCATCTTCGGCATATAAAATAGGATAAGAACGATTAAAATTTTTACAAAATTGTAAATTAGGTTAATTAAATGGTGCGATTATTTTTGGCATGAAGCTTAATGTTTTAAAAAACAAAAATTAAAATAATATATACATGGTATTAAGCTTAGAAGCGAAATAACAACTAGATCTAAGATTAACATGGATAATAAATTAAATTTCTCTAGTAAATTCATAGCAGTTAGAAACAAAACAACAAGAATTGCATCATTTTTCAGGCAGGCTGTCTCAACACGTAAAGCAGACATGTTAAAACTACACTTTGTTAGTCGGGCTTCAAACCTTTTTTCAAAGGTCAAGGGTTTTCAAACTGATTTAGGATCCTTTTTGCGTGCTAAATTCAAAAATATCATTTATTTTCTTTGGTCAGGTCTGGTTTCTAAGATACATTCGATTTTTATTACAGCATATTTTCCTAAATGGTGCTATCATCCAAGGTGATATGGGCTTTGTTTTTGCCACATCTGGTGATGGGTTACCTTAAAAAACTAGTTATTCTTTCTCTTTTCAGGTATAGTTGTGCAGTACGATGGATCGGAAGTGTAAGAACCATCTTAACAAATTTTGCTTCATCTTCGGACGCATGGTTCATCCAGACCGTCAAGCGAAAATCACGGATTTTGTGAAGAAGGCTTATTACGCTTATTTTGGAGTCAAACTAGGGGACCAAGATAAGGCATTTGCTCCCCATATCTGCTGCAAAACATGTGTGGAAAACTTACAGGATTGTAGGAATAGGAAAAGAAAGAGTATGCCATTTGGTGTCCCAATGGTGCGGAGAGAAGAGAAAGATCACGTTACCAACTGCTACTTCTGCATGACAAATTTAAACGGCATCAATCGCAAGAACAAGCACCATTTTCAATACCCTGATGTTTCTTTTGCCATAAAGCCAATCCCCTATGGACCAGATGTTCCTGTTCCTGAGCCGGATATCATCATGAAATCTAGTTCTGATTCCGAATCTACTGACATGACTGATACAGGTGAGTGTGGTGCATACGAGCCAGAAGAGGACGACCGATCGGTGCTATTGACCCAAGCCGAACTCAACGACTTGACACGATACCTGAACCTATCTAAGGAGTCTGACCAGCTGCTGGATTTTCGTCTTCGAGAGAAGCATCTACTTGCCCCAAGGACAACGTTCTATTGGTATCGGGAAGGCGAGAGCGAATTCAGAAATTTCTTTATGTTCGATGAAGCGTCTTTAGTGATCTACTGTAACAATATTACTGAATTGATGAAATTAATGGGTATGAAGTATGTTACCATGGAATGGAGACTTTTTATTGACTCGTCTGACAGAAGTCTCAAGGCAGTTCTTCTGAATAACGGAAATAAGGTTTCATCAATCCTTGTTGGACACTCGGCTGAAATGAAAGAATCCCACAACAGCATGGGACGTCTGTTGTCTGCTCTCAATTACTAGGAACATAAATGGTTGATTTGTGGAGACCTTAAAGTTGTTGGACTCATCCTAGGACTTCAAGGTGGGTATACAAAGTAGAACATGTTTTTTGTGCTTGTGGGATAGTCGGGCTGACGACCAGCATTATGTCAGACAAGAGTAGCGATCAAGGCAAGAATTAGAACCCAGGGCCACACAATGTTCTGTCCCACCCTCTGGTTAAACCGAGCAATGTGTTACTTCCACACCACTACACATCAAACTCGGCCTAATGAAAAACTTTGTAAAAGCACTGGACAGGGAGGTTGGAGGATTTGCCTTCCTCCACCACAAGTTCAAACGATTCAGCATGGAGAAGCTTAAGGCAGGTATACTTGATGGTCCTCAGATAAGAGAACTCATAAAAGACTTTAGTTTTGAAGATTCATTAAACCCTACAAAACTCTCTGCCTAGCTGCCCCTTAAGTTAGTCATTGCAAACTTCCTTGTTAACCCCAGAAGTCCTCAGTACCAGAAGATGGTTGATGACTTTATGGAGAATTTCCGCAAACTTGGTGCGCGTATGTCAGTGAAAATGCACTTTCTTCGGTCCTATCTGGACTACTTTCCAGAAAATTGCGGAGACTTCAGTGAAGAACAGGGTGAGCGCTTTCACCAAGACATCCATGTCATAGAGGAACGCTATTAAAGCCAATGGGATGTGAACTTTCTGACTGACTACTGTTGGTACCTTAAGAGGGATATGGTATCTGCTCGGCACAATCGGAGGTCACTGAAAAGACCATGAATAGCTTATTTTGTGCATTGTACTACTCATGCTATCTATTAAAAATATTCTGTAAATCTTCTGTGAGTAAATCGGTCCAATATTTGCTATTATGTGTTTCAGTCACAACAAATATTTGGAAATATAGGAATTTTTGGTATGTGCTCATATTTCAAAAACTTGACCTGATTGGGTAAAAGGAACATTATTTTCAGATTCAGTGCGAAAAACTAAACTAAAATCAGGTATTATATATTTGACCTTGAAAATAACGCAGACTAGTGTTATGTTTCTCCCTCTTCTGGTATCCACAATTGTCTAGAGATATAGACATAATATAACAAATTCAGGGTCGCTATAGAAACTTAGAAAGATTTGAGTAACATGCCTGATACTGCAGATAATCTGCTTGATTTTTCAGACATGACAGCGAAAAGATGGAAAGTCAAAAAGATGGAGGAGTAGAAATTCAAAACATTGAGGAGAATATTTGCTTTCAGCATCGCATCGTTCAAGTCTGGAGTAGTCTAGCGCAAAAGAAGTAGTAAGTGCTCCAAGCACCGAAATGCTGAAAAACTCATTTGTTGAATTAAAAAATAATTATGGCTTAGAAATATTAGAAAATATAACAGAAATTGAATAAAAATATGGTTAAACAAATACCTATATTCTTAATAGGGGCTAAAATGGATGAACTAATATAGCTTCCGGACGGCACCAATAAATTATTTGTTTATTTGGGACACCACTTTGTTATTAAGCAGTAAAAATGCTAAAATGGAGGCATCTAGATTTATCACCCGAATTTATCAATCAAGAATTGATCTGATGGGAAAAACTTGAGGTGCTACTTCTTTATTTATTATTAGAAATTGCTACAATGAATGAACCTAGTGTTAATGCTTCATTATTTATCAGTATATAGTAGTAGTAGTCCATCAAATTTAACGATGACATATGTATGCACATCTCATCTGTTATGGATTTGCTGAAGGCTGTTGAGTTCAAGTCTGGAACGGCATGGTCGTTGACAGTGGGTGCAGGTCAACTGTCCAGGATCTGCAGATACGGTTGCTGCGGCCTTCGTTCTCTCTCGGGCCACTGTAACACATGACCACCGCTCCTCTTCAAAGCAGTTATGGGCCTTCTTTGTCAGAGCATGCCAGTAGATTCTGTCCTGTGCACACTCCTCCAGTTGTTTAGGAGCGATTGCGGTGAGGGCTGTGTTCGTCTTCACACGCTCCTTGAAACGCTTGCAAGGCCTAACCTGGTTTCGCTTTCCTGAGGAGAGCTCTCCGTACAACAGCTGCTTCTGCATTCTGAATTTGTCCATTCAGTAAGCAATTACTAAATGAAAGCATCTAGAGTTATCGCTTCGTTATTTATCAGTAACGATTTGCTGTAATGGAGGAACCTTGAGTTACCATTTCATTATGTATGAGTACAATAGCTACGGTGGGGGTGGGGGTCACCTTGAGTTACTGTTTAGCAGATTTTAAAGAATATTCCAGGGCAACTTCCATGGAAATAGAACGAGTATTTATAACAAAATTTAGATTTTGGTATTTCGTTCTCTTATTTTGGATATTTTCTCTATTTTATTCAACATCAACCAGCGCTCCCATGGAAAATATTACATACTTTAAATCGTTGGAGTCCAGATAAAAATGGGAGAAAGTGGCTCTGTTGTGCGGTAAAGACGGGTGTAGCTACTTATCCCCGTATGGGTGAATATTAGCTTATCCGCCAATGGGCGGAAATCCTGTGTGGCTCCTGAAATATTTGTATCCGCGCTTGCTGGAATCAAACTCGTGCCTCAATGCGAGAAATCCAATGCGGTATACTCTAGGTTAGCGATCATAATAAGGAATATTAAAATACAAATAACACTTCAAGAAGTCTCTCAAATTCAGGGTCAACAGCTTACGATTGAGGCCTGTGCAAGCCACGTCCCATAATTTAGACAAGCAAATAAATGCAATCTAATTATGAAATATAGAGACTCGTTGATCCAGGAAGTGAGTTACATAATTTATATTTACTTGCTTTGTTTTATGAATGCCAGATTCTTGAAAGCTGCCATATAAACTCTTGATTGTGATTAATAATATGATTATTAATAGTAGTGGTAATTATCTAAACCTGTTAAAAAAATTAACAAAATTTTGCAATAATGAAGCTCAGTAAATACGAGTACGTATATATAATCAAATGATTTGGGATAGAATCCATTACATTCAAATGAAGAAATTCTCACGAGTGAGATTAAGGATAAAGATTACCGCAAAATCCCCTGTTATTCCAAACATTTCACCATTTGTTTTATTCCTTGAATGAGATCTTAGTAAATATATAATGTAGAGAGATCCAGTAAAATAAGAGTATTCCCCACCTCCTAAGATATCACTTCTGGAAAGAAAGCTAGCCGTGACTACCCCCCTCCGACTTCACCCTTTAGGGACTGGCTACCGGGTCACTGAGAAATTCACACCGAGGCATGACGCTGAATTTGAAGGCTACCTCCCCGCCGTTTCAATCTTGCCGCCCTTTCCCCCCATCCGGGTTGAGAGATTATTAATCTATATTGTAGATTTGCCTCGAACAACTTTTATGGCTCCAGCCGCTGGTCGTTCCGTCTGACCTGTTGATCCCGGCCTCTTAAACTTTCCTGTAATGCCACGTTCGGTTGTCCCGGCCGATAATGGGGGTTGGAGAAGGCCTCTCTCTCTCTCTCTCTCGCTCCCTGTTTTGGAGAAATCCGGGTATATATGCACCTTCTCAAGGATTACCCACAGATTCAGCTAAACGACGCTTCCTCGAAAGGAGATCGATTCAACGACGCTCTCTGCCCAGAAGTGTTTAGTGACTTTCGCAAGCCACGAAATTGCTGAACATCACACTAGTATCTTTGGGTCAGAGAGAAGAGTCTCGTGAGGCAACTTCAGCCTTTATCAACCGCCTTCGGATCAAGGATTGGAGAAGCCGTCCACCAAAGTTCTTCTGATGACCTCTTGAGGACAAGAGGCCCAATAGCTCACTCGATCCGAGTTTGGAGAAGTCACCTCCCTCTTCGAAGTTCGTTCGGTGACCTATTGAGGACAAGACGCTCGCATCTTGGTTGATCCAAGTTTGGAGAAAGTAGCACCACATTCTCGGGTTCCCAGTAACACTAGTGAGTAATGAAGGTCACCAAGCCATCCCTCCCCATAAGTTCGCCCCGCTTTACTCTCTAGGTTCAAAGGAACTAAATCTCTCACTACCCTAAATCTTCCATCATAACCATTTAATAACCCTGGTTATCCAATTAGTATTCGGAACCTAATTCCGTCTTATTCATGTACCTATGTATATATCCATATTTATTTTGTGCCTTTTCTTTAGTGTGTATTAAAAATAAATTTTTGTCGTTGTGTTCGGAATATTCCTTAGTCACGCAGCTGCAGCTAACTATTCAAATCGCACTCTTAGAACAATAACAGTTGTTGCTTTGCTTAGCCTACTTTAGAGCCTGTGTGCGTATATTCCCGTACAATTGGCCATACTTCGACATATAATAATGATATTAAGTGTTCAAGGAATGCTTAGAGGTGCCAAGAAATGGGGATTATTGGATCACAGAACGCAGATCATTCCAGATTCTCGGGAAAAGTATAGAGAAAGCACATTATATCATGCAGCACAAGAGACTAAGAGGAACAATCGGTAAAGAATCAGATCCTGGGTGGAGGTTATTTTGGAGCTAAGATTGGGTTAGTGGGAAAGATAGGTAGGAGGAAGCTGCGGCGCTTAGGATCTTATAAGTAAAATGAAGGCCCTTAAATGCGATTCTTAATCGAATTGGGAGCCCATGAACGAAACATGGGAGTTTCATTAGAGAAATCTGCCCGGTGGAGAAGCAAACAGGCTACAAAGGTTTGATTTAGTTGGAGAAGTCATAGTGTGAAACGCTGCGATTCAACCAGAAGAGATTTTTAGTAGTCAAGGCGGGATGTGACGAATGTATGAATAGCACCTCGAAGCTGTTAAATTAAATTCGCAAAGTAAGCAGCTGAGTTTACGGAAAAGGCAGAGAGAGGATTTACAGACGTTAGTAGCATGAGTTTACAGAGCTAATTATCAAAAGTGACGCCCAGAATTTTAGCTGTATCAGATAAGGGAGTCTGCGAGGTGAAAAGGATAGAGTAGGGAGATAACGTATTCCAGTAACATAGGTCCCCAGGAGCACCCACAACTATTACCTCCATTTTTTCATAGTTAAGTTTTATAAAGTTGTCCGACAGCTAGTCACTGAAGAATTCATACGCGGATAGTATTTATTTAAGGGTCTGAGCAAATGAGGTTGGGGATAAGGAGAGATAAATTTGGCTATCATTAGCATATACATGAAATTTAACCAAGGCAAAACATAAGAGTAGCAAAGGAACAAAGAGGCACAACATCAGCGGACCTATAATAGACCTTCTTTGCGAAACACAAAAAGGACTCTCTGCCGGCTAAGCCATATCATTTGCAATATAAATAGATTTAAAGTGAGATCAAATATATGAACGGAACCAGTTAAAGGCAGTTTCAAAGGCACTCAGAAATTCACTGAGGTGGTGAAGAAAAACAATGTGGTCAAGAGTGTAAAATGCTGACGATAGGTCCAGAATTACCTGAATTGAAATCTGATTAGTGTCGGCATCAGGAAAAAGGCGGTATGTTAAATGTAGGAGAGCTAATTGAGTGAAGTCTCTTGCCTTGAATTCAGACTGAAGAATCTCATTAGTCCACTCCGTGACCAGACTTTCAAGGACTTTTGGTTTCAGGTTCAGGTTTTTTTAGGATAAGGCAAAAACAGCATGTTTTAAGAAAAGTGGGACTATTTCAAACAAAAGAAAGGCATTAAAAATATCAGTAAGGTAATGAAGAAGAACAGGAAGGAAGTGGTAATAAAGACTTTTAGGGAATGAGTCTAGGGGAAGTCAGGTCTTTTACTAAAAGAAAAGGAGGTAAAATAATTACTCAATGGACTGTGGTGAGATAAAGAAGATCGGATAGAGTATACAAATAGTAAGTTACCCGTTGGCGAAAAATAGAGGCAAAAACTATGAAAAAGTGGATATGGCTTCTACTGTCAGAGAAGAAGGTAGAGAATTTAGCATGGCAGACAGGGCGGAAAAAACTGCGGTTTCAAAGGGCAAGAGAGAGATGAGCAACATATTTCAATAAGGTGTGTGGCTTATATTTTAAAGTATACGAATTTATCTCTCGGGCAAGGGAGAAAGATACAGAGGCGGTTTTTCTCTGCATCATGAGTAGGGGCAATCGAAAGCCGCTTCTCGCATACTCTCCGGTCATTGTGAATATTTATATTAGTAGTTGAGAAACGCAGACAACGTTGTCGGTTGGTGCGTGTGGAGAAAAATGGCTCGGGAAAGAGGAGTTGAGAACCAAGGGGAAGATCCGGGATAAAGAGTAGATGGCCATGTTGGGGTCAGTACGGAGAGTGGCAGAGTGTATCGGGGGATGAGAGAGGTGAGATCCGTGTCATCTATTCTTAGTTAATACAAGAAAACGACGAAGTTGAAGGTTTTGAGGCAAGTGGGGATTGATATTGAGAGAAAACTAATAGATGAAGTTACCAAAAATAAGTGAGGAAAGAAGGAGGAGGTGACTAGTTCTTGTGTATTTCTATTTGTGTGAGTTGTAGCTGAGACACTCAAAGACACACACACACACATATATATATATATATATATATATATATATATATATATATATATATATATATATATATATATATATATATATCTATCTATATATATATATATATATATATATATATATATATATATATATATATATATATAGATAGATAGATATATATATATATGTGTGTGTGTGTGTCTTTGAGTGTCTCAGCTACAACTCACACAAATAGAAATACACAAGAACTAGTCACCTCCTCCTTCTTTCCTCACTTATTTTTGGTAACTTCATCTATTAGTTTTCTCTCAATATCAATCCCCACTTGCCTCAAAACCTTCAACTTCGTCGTTTTCTTGTATTAACTAAGAATAGATGACACGGATCTTACCTCTCTCATCCCCTGATACACTCTGCCACTCCCCGTATAATATATATATATATATATATATATATATATATATATATATATATATATATATATTTATATATGGAATGTCCGCAGGAAAAATTAAATGGTGCTTCCAAGTTGTCGAGGTATGGCCAAGTGTACGTGAATATGCACGCACAGGCACTAAGGTAGGCCAAGCAAGGCGACAACTGTTATTGTTTCTAAGAGTGCGATTTAATAGATAGCGGCAGCTGCTGAACCAAGGAATATAACAAACACCATGGCAAAAATAGACTTTTAATACACATGAATAAAAGGGGACAAAATAAATATATATATAAAGGTACATAAAATGAGACGGCCTTGAGTTTCGAATACCAGTTAGATAACCGCAGTTAAAGAATGGTTATTATGGGAGATTGGGGTTAATGAATGGTTTACTTCCTTTGAACTCGAGGGTAAGGTCAGAAAAACAGGGGGAGGTCTTGGTGACCTTATCGAACTCGCGTTTGCGAGATGTAAGCCTCCTGTCCTCAAGGGGGAACTAAACGAACTTCGAAGGGGGGGGGGGGAGATCACTTCTCCACACTAGGCTTGAGAGCGAGCTAATGGGCCTCATGTCGTAAGAGGTCACCAGAAGAAATTTGGGGGACGGCTTCTCTAATCCTTGATCCGAAGGCAAAGGTGAGAAACTGACGTTGCCTCACAAGACTCTTCTCCTCGACTCGAAGACACAGGGGGTGATGTCCAGCTCTTCAGTGGCTTGCGACCGTCACTCACACTTCTTGGGAGAGAGCTCGTTGAAGTGCACTCCTTTCGGGAAAATCTCGTCTAACCAAATCTATCTGTCAGCCTGGAACGGGGGCATATATACCCGGAGATATTCAAAACACAGAGAGAGATTGAGCCCATCTTAGCCTTTGTTATCGGGCGCGATGAACCGAGCGGCTTCTTGCGAAGAAGTGTCAATGGCTGGGATCATCCGCCAGACGGGCGACAGCGGCGGGGACATAAACGTGGTTCACGCTGAGTCTATAAAGCAGTTTCCCTACCCGAGGGAGGGGGGTTGAGACGACGGAAGGAAGCTTTGGTGAGAATTTCGCAGGACCTGGCGGCTGGTTAAACGTGAAAGAGATCGGAAAGGGATGGGAGGGGGGAAGTAACGGCTCGTTTTCTCTCCCGAGATACTGTCTTAGAAGGTGGGGAAATAATATACTTCAAAGGGGATTCCTCCACTCAAGTGCTTTCGAACTTTATTCAGTTTATTCTCAAGGATAACTACAAGAGAAAATAAAATGATAAGGGTATATATAAGCTAGTAAAAGATAAAGGACCGCCTCTAAGACAAGAAATCATCAATCTGGAAGTAGGAGATGGATGGGTAAAGGCACATTAAGATTTAGCCATAACAGGCAGCAATAACAGAGCCAAAAGGGCTAAAGCGATTAACGGATGAAAAGATAGTCTAAATAGGGACATTAGGGAGATATGAGAAGTAAATTGATATGAAGGGGTGAGGGACAAGAATAGAGGAAGAGAAATAAAATAATGTTAATACAAAATCAATGCAATAATTCAATTGACAAATCGGGTTCCCATAAAAATGAAAATTGCCCCCAAATTAGTCAAAGCTAATTTCTGTAAGAATGAGTTTTTTTATAACAGCATCAATTTTAAAAAGGCCAGGGGAAATGTTAAAGTTATTAAATTGATTATACATGAACATTCAACGATGTTTCTTTTAATTGAGTCATTTGAGCGGAAAATAAATTTTGCTGAATTCCAATTAATTAAGTGGTTATTTTCGGACATATGCACAAAAAACGCATTATTATTTACAGCTCTCCTAATAACATTCTATTTATGCTGATTAATACGTACAGATAATTGCTTTCCTGTCTGTCCAAAATATTTACTTGGCCAAAGAGAACATTCGACCGAATAGACTCTCCCAATATTATTACAATTATTGTGAACCAGAATGTTTTTTTATAGTTGACTCGTATTTGAAAGCAACTGAAATGTTAAAATGATTTAAAAGATGGGAAAGGTCAATGAAACAAACAGAGAAGGGTAAAACCAAAGTGTTTTTAGCATTAAAAAGGATAGCAGGAGCTGTATTATAGAACGTCGTTTTTGTAGAAGAAAGACAGTTTAGAAGAAAGGGATAAGGGTAACATAGTTTATGGCCAATTCCAAAGATATTGGAGAATTCTCAATCCATATATTCAGGACTAACAACCTGTAAAGCCCGTAAAAAACATAGAGAGAAAAAACGGAACGGTTGACTTTGGGACTATGCGCAGAGTAAAAATGAATTTTAAAAGTTTGAATTAGTAGGTTTGCGATAGATGGAGTATTTAAAACCACTCGGTGTTCTATGAATAATAAGATCGAGAAAGGGAAGGGTTCTATTATTTTCAACCTCATGGGTAAATTTAATGGAGGGGACGAGTGAATTAAATTTGGTAAGAAAGCTTTTAACATATGTAGAATTAGGCCACAGGCGAATGACATTATCAATATACCTGTACAAAACAATAGGAAAGTTAAGGATAGTAGGGAGGAGTCTTATTTCCAAGAACTCCATATATAAGTTAGAGAGAACAGGTGAAATGCAATTACCCATGACAAATCCAAACTTTTGAAGAACATAGAAAACCGCCTGGTTTTAAGTACTCCATCAATCGCAAGTCTACTAATTGTATATTGCTAGCTAATTGTTAACGTGATAAAATTTTAGAATTCCTTTAATTATTAATATAAACTGTCAAGTTATTAATCAGTAACTTTTAATTCAATATAATTTTATTAAGTTTCGTCTACTTTGGCTGGAAAGATATGACAGAACTAAGGTGATGGTGGCCAAGGTGGAGCACTACCTCAACAATGAGGGCACATATATGAGAAGAAACACCCACAGCGATTTGGTGCCACACCCAGAAAACTTTATTGATATCATCTCAACCCATGAGATTAGTGCGTAAAAAAGATAGGTGAAGAATAGGGCCCAGATCATGGACAAAATATTGCTAGATGACAAGTTTGTATCTAGGCTGCATGACGCAAAATTCATGCATGAGAAGAACTTCGTGGAGTTGGTCAGTGGTTTATAATTGTTATTATTAAATATTATTTTTTATTTTGATTAATAAAAACAAAGATATAAATAATTTTATGGTATTTGACTTTTTGTCAGGAATAAAACAGCTGTTCCCTTTGGTGCTCAGTGGAGCGCTTGTTCTGCCTGGAAAAAAATATCAACAGAGCAAAGATTTCCAAGCTGTTTAGTGATAACTTTAACATGTTTTTTCTGTTTATTAAGAGGAAGGAACTTCTGCCTGTGAGGAAGACCTCAAAGAAATAAATGAGTAGTAATAACCTAATTGGGTAATGTGTATTTCTATTAATGCTTATTCTACCTATATTTTATGGTATTAATAAAAAAGGTGCATTGTGTAGAGAAACGCTGAATTTCATATGTAAAAACCTAAAATGAGTAAGTAGCAGATTAGTGAACTAAATAATTAGTAATTATCAAATTTATTGATAGAAAAATTAGCGGATTAATTTTATCTTAATTTAACAGCGGAATTAACGAATTAATTTTAATGGAGCTACTTACAGGATTAAGGGATTAACGTTTAATAAATCTAACCATTAATTAACCTACCGTCTTGGGATATAAATACTTTCTGACTGTCAGTTATTTTACGCTACACCAAGTGGATAGAGGTATATCCACTAAAGGATGTTTCACCCGAGAATGTGGATGAAGTTTTATTTGTCAAACTCGTCTCAAGTTTTGGGTCCGCATAAGATCGCCTCTGATGATCGCCTCTCAGGCCATGTCTCTTTCAACATTTATTAAAACTCACTGCCTCTAAACACATATTTCCTTTTTCTGGGTACCCTGCTGTGAAAACCGTTCTGGAGAGATCACATCACACAATAAAGGCTTCTCTTCTTGCATACGTGCTCTTGGTCAATGGTTACATAACCAAACCTACAACACTGCTTGCATTGGGAAATGACGCATAAAATAACATAATTTAACGGATGAAAAAACAGCAAGTGTCAATCAAAGGTCGTCAGCATCCGTCAAAACCTTCTGACAAACTGGTTCCATAGGATTGTGTTAGACGATGCATTTGAAATATACAATTTAATCCATCCACAGGAAAGCGTCAAAAACAAAAACAGCACTATCAAGGCTTGTAAAAATCCAAATCACCCATAATATATAATACTAAAAAACTGCATCGACACGAATGAGTCCAGAATACCCCCCCTCCCCCTTTCTCAAAAAGGTTAACCCTCCCTCCCCATATAATCATCCAATCTGCGCTTGAAAACATTTAAGTTAGGACTGTCTAAGGTGTCAGGTGGCAAATCATTCCCGGAATCTACCACTCTGTTGATGAAAAATATTTTCTAACATCCAGCCCGCTCCTGTTTTTTTTAATAAATAAGTGGTAATCCAGATGCCAATTACTACCTTCCAACTCAAATAACTTGCCAAAATCCAACTTATCCATACCAGAACAGAATTTAGAATGCTCAATCATATCTCTCCTTACACCTTCTTTCAAATGAGAGCAGAGTTGGTACCCTCAGTCTATCTCCATATCCAAGGTGATTCATGGAAGGTATCATTTTTGTTGCACTCCTTTTACTGACTCTAGCAGGTTGATATCATGTCTAATATATGGCGACCATGCTTGTATACAATACTCTAAATGTGCCCTGACATATGAGTTGAGTGTTTAAGGATAACCTCTATTATGTTGCTAACATTCCTCTTAATGTATCTTTGCACCCTTTTGCTCTAATATTTGCCTTGATACAATGCTTCGGAAACTTTAGTGACTTATCTACTACTACGACTAAGTGTCAGGAAACAGTTTTCTCTTCTGTACTAATGGACTATGGCATTCCTCTATGCCTTTCAGGTGATATATTCATCACCAATGACAGAGCTTCCTTGTAATATAGGACCATTGAGCAATTTCAGAAGGCAATAAACTCCGTTGCTCCCCTCTTATCCAAACTCTTGGGTCCACAAAGTATTTTCGAACCCAAATAATGGAAAACTTGCACACGCGCATTTCTGAGAGACAAGCAGATACGCTTTCTATTTATCACCCATTATAAATCCTCATATAAGATTCTACAAAGATATAAACATGTTTTCTCACTCAAAAATAGTAAGTTTAAAATTCGTACTCATTTGTATAATTTGAAACCGGCTTACATGAAATCAAGTTTCTCTCTTCACACTTCGCTCACAATTCGACACAACGTAAATGAACATACGATCAATTTCTGAGGCAACAAAACACAATACATTCCAACAATCATACACTGATATTTACATCATAATCATTCTGACAACAGTTAATCAAATTCATTCAGTCAAAGTCTTTTCCTATAATTTTTCATGGTCCGATTACTCAAATAGGATATGCTGAGACGTTTGGATCGAGATTAAATATGTCTTTGATAAAGAAAGTATATTTCTATTTGACTTCATTATTTGATTATCGGATCATTCATGTTCTATAAAATCAATTCATTTATACCATGTTTTTGTCATTTAACATTATAATTAATATATTCACTTTTTTTCGAAATTTAATGTATCTATTTGTACCTAATTATTTTCATCTTTATTATCTTGCAACTAATTTTACCTTAATTTTACCGTAGGAATTATGTATTTATTTATCTGCTCAATGACCTATGTTTATTAGGTTATTTATCAAATTGTTCTATGTTATAAATTTGACAATTATGCATTTATCTAATAATTAACAGGTCATAGGTAATCATATTTTCTGATTCCAAAAACTGTTATACTACCTGTGTGTAGATCATGTACAGAAACAAGGTTATTGCCATTGTTCAAGAGTAGGTAATCCCAGTCCCACTTTATTGGTATCTAAAGTGGAGTGAAGTGTAGACAGTACGCCTATCGTAGCCACTTCCGGTAAATAAGAATAACCCCGGTGCTTCCCTTTTGATAAAAATTAAGATAATGATTCCCTGAGTGTGCTTTCACTCAGTAAAAGCCAGTCATGGGTGGACTTATGTAATATTGAGAATTGAGCCGAGTGGATTGCTTATCAATTGCCAAAGGAACGTCGAAAGTAGTTAAAACACACAGTTACAAAAATAAACTTTAATATACATAAATTGGAAATATGAAATAGCATATATATGTATAAATAGGATTAATCTTCGTACAGAATCTATAATTCTATATAATATCGTAGGGGTTACACTTAAAATCTACTTACTAGGATGCTTGCGTCATAATTGCACTGACAGAAGGAATTGAATAATATCCGGAATTAAGCACTGAATTAATCACTTGTAATACTCGAGGTTATGAGCTCGGGAAGGAAATTATACTTAACGATTAACTGATGAAGTTAGAGGAGGGAATAATTCACTTTAACGATACCTTTGAGTTCGTAATTATTTAGAGAATGACGGTGAATGTCTTCTTCTTCTGACGATGTTCGCACTTAGCACGGTCGTCCGAAGTTAGCGAATGTGGGGGTAATCCTAAACCGGTGTCTTGATATAATGATCCTATGCCAGATCGCTAAGGCGAGTCAAACTGTGACTCAAATCGGAATTCTTCTCCTCGAAGTGTCCGTTCCGATTATTGGCACCTGGAGTGGGCAGCCAAAAATGATTACCTAGCTGTGTCTAGGGTAATCCGAAAAGGGAGGTCCTGTGTAACCTCTGACTCTTAAGGCGGAGGGGTCTGCGAGAAGTTTAGCATCTACAAGTACCGTGACAACAACAAATTCTCCGAAGTTTCTTCGTTGCAACGGGCGAATTATTTCCTTTGTGGGACTAGCTCCACACACAACGTAGGTCCAAGATCTTCTTCTTGACTACAGGTAGAATTTTCCCTTTTATTTCCCTCAAGAGCTAAAATCGAGAGAGAGCACCCTGATTCTCATAAAATTCTTATCATCGCGCGAAAAGACCTTTTATCTGCAGCCACTACATGCCAAACATTCACACCTCGGCGCCATCCGAGCTTTCCTCGTCTCAAGTCGCAGGTTTATGACGGCGCGGAGAAATTCGGGCCTTGGTCGGCTGGCAGGTGTCTTTTGAGACAGATATTTTCCTTTGTGGCCAGCCGCGAATTTGGTTATCTCAAAAGCGCGAAAAAGGGTGAAGGGGATTCGATTTATGTACGTACTAATGCATGGAGGTATTTAGACTACATCCCTACCCGTTTTGGAAGACATTATTCTGACGTGTAACTAGGAATAATGTATACCTTTAACATTGGCTAAACGAACAACACAATAAAAGAAAAAAAGCGGGAATTCAACGAATACAGGAACAACCTAAAATAATCATGACGGTAAAAGAACACACGGATTACCGGTCATATATAGGAAACTCCTGAATAATTAAGAGCTTATGTCTAAATACAAAAGAAATAAATGATTATTTTCGATACATTAATCCGGTTAGTATGATATAAGTATCACATGCAAAAAAAAGAAAAGGAAAACAATCCAAAATTAATCACGACAGTTATAGAGCGTTTCAGATTATCAATTTTATAAATATAACATATGAATAATTAATGGGTGGACACTAAACCTTTATCCAAAACTACATAGCTATAATACATATTATTTACATAGATTCACTGGGCTCATCTACCGGGTTCCTTGACAAACTATCCGCGAGTACATAAAGAGATCCCTTTAGGTATCGGATATCATATTGATATTCGGATAATAACAGGGCCCATCGCATAAGTCGTCCATTCTGACTCTTACAACTTTTTAAGTAAGCTAGGGGTCTGTGATCCGTTTCTATGGAGAACGGTCTACCTATCAAAAATATGCAGGACTCTTGTACCCCAAAGACGATAGCTAAGACTTCTAGCTCCAGAGTGGCATACTTATTTTCCTGAACGGAAAGCTTCTGACCTGCAAAGGCCACCGTGAAGGGCACTTCTGCTTCGTATTGCAACAAGGCGCATCCAATTCCAAGATGAGATGCGTCGGTCCAGATGCCAAATTTATTCTCGGGATTAGGTAAGTGCAGGATAGGGGCAGTCACTAGTTTCTGTTTGATTCCGTCGAAACTGGCAATAGCCATGGGGTTCCACTTAATAGGGTCTGGAGATTTTTTTTAAGCAGGTCATTTAAGGGGAGGCGACGGACGCGAAATGGAGGACAAAATAACGATAGAAGGAAGCTGCTCCAAAAAGGACCGGAGGGGCTTTTTAGAGATTGGGAGCGGCATATTGGTTATTGCTTTTATCTTATCCTTCTGTGGGGATATGCGGTTCTCACCAATCTTGAACCCTAAATACGCAATAGTGCTATAAGAAAAATGGCACTCGGAGGACTTAATTGTTAAGCCGTGAGACCTCAGTTGGTCTAAAAGTGGGCAAAGACACGCGAGGTGGCCTCCCATGTACACGTGGCTACTTTCATGTTGTCAAAATAGAATGTGACGTATTCTAGCCCTTCTACAACTTTTTGCATAATGTGGTTATAACTGCTACAGGCCTTAACTAGGCCAAAAGGAAGCCAGGTGAATTCCATGAGGTCTCTTTCTGTGGGGAATGCTGTCAATTTTCTCCCCGATGGTTTCAATGGAATCTGGTAATAGGCCTTACACCAGTCAATTTCAGAGATATACGCGGCTCCTTCGAATGGGTGCAGATTCTGATCGATGAGGGGGAGGTGTTCTGAGTCAAATACAGTGACCGTGTTCAGTTTTAGAAAGTCGATGCACATACGGAATGAATTATCGGGCTTCCGTGCCATGAAAATTGGGGAGCAATAGTCTGAATAGGACGGTTCGATAATTCCCAATTTCACGAGGTTGTCTACTTCCTCGTTGAAAGCCTTACGAAGGTTTACGGGTAATGGGTAAGTTTAGCTCAGACAGGGTTCTTCGTAGTGAGTTCTAAGTCATGTTCGAATTGAGTGGAGCTACCTGGGATCTCGGAGATTACGTCCGAATATTCTCCTAAGAGCGAGACCATTTGGGCGATCTTAACCTTGCCGAAGTTCGAGGTTCACGTCTAATTCGGGGAAGGGTTTTTCCTGGAGGAGCGGGGTAGAAGGAAGAGTAGGAAGCTGGTACTATATGTCCATCTCCACACACACGGTATTAACGATGTTCAAAGGAATTCTTGGAAAAACGGCGTCAATGACTTCTTCCTCATCGAACGCAACAATATTATTAATGCATGCTCGCCTGTGGTATTTCTTTAGCATGTTTATATGTTAAAGCTTATTACCCGATGAGGTCTGGATGACATAGCCGACGTGTCCATGGACTTTTATTATGAGCTACGGTCCTTTCCACTGAGAAAGCAACTTGTATGTGTTTGTGGGGAGAAGGAGCCAAACTTCGTCTCCGGGTTTTAGTTGACGAGTTTTAGCCTTTGTATCAAAATCGGCGCGGTAATTATCTAAATTGCTCTCCGTATTTTGGACAGCAATTTCTGAGCACTGCCTCAGTCTTTCTCGCAGATTTAGGACATAGGAGTAGGTGTCCTTAATCTCTTCTTCCACACGGGGATTAGTTAGGAGATACTTCAAGATATATAATGGGCCTCTGACATTTCGTCCGTAAAGGAGCTCAAATGGAGAGAAACCGAGGGTCCTTTGGAAAATTTCGCGGCACGTGAATAGGGCGACCGGTAAATACCGGTGCCATTCTTGGGGCTGCTCATGGCACAGCTTCTTGAGGACACTTTTCACGGTTGCGTTTAATTTCTCGCACATGCCGTTTGCAGCAGGGTGGAAGGGCATCGTGAAGATGGGCGTAATTCGGAGTAACGTGCTCACATGTTCCATCAGTTCTGAAGTGAACTGTCGGTCTCTATCTGACAGCACTTCGTTGGGATTCTCAACTCTCGAAATGATGGTGATAAGAGCTTCCGCACATGTGATAGTGTTGATTTCTTTTTAGCGCGATTGCGTCAGGGAACCGGGTGGCGCAATCGACGAGCGTGAGGACGTATAAATGTCCCTCGGCGGAAGGGGGATATATTAGCCCTATGAGGTAAATAGCTATCCTTGAGAACGGTTCTGCTATAATAGGGGTCTTCTGTAAAGGGACTGGGGCTCTCCGTCCCTTATCTGTAGTTTTCTGATACAGGTCTCAAGTTCTACAGTATTCAGTTATTTCTTTTCCTGCTCCGGGCCAAAAGAAATATTTGAAAACGCGCTGAGACGTTTTGTTATGGCCAAAGTGACCGGCCAATGCGTTTTCATGTGCTAGCTGCAAAACCTTAGGGACATAGGGGCGTGGAAAACAAGTAGTCTTGACAAGGGAGCCTACTCGTTCCGGGGAGTTGCGAAATAACAGGGAGTCTTCTACGAGGTACCGACCTGTCGGTTTCCTCGTACTATCTCGAGGTCACCTCTTCTGGCTTTTTCCCACAGGAGTTGGTGGGAAGGGCAGTCCTTTGGGGCCCTGGCGAACTCAGCGTTATTCAGCTTCTTGAACTCATGGCTGCACCAGAATTTGAGCGGCGTGAGGGGTTGGTTTTCTCGGGCCGCCTGCGCTCAGGTAGTGACGGCTTGGGTAATCTCGCTCAGGGAGAGTTGCGCGCTCTGTCCGACCAGCACTGCACAGAATTTTTTGGGGGGCCGCGACCACGTCAGACCAACCCGTGAAAATAACGGCACTTTACATGGCAGAGGACGACAGGGTACCTGTTGGCGCGTCTCCAAAAGTCGTGCACTACCGCAAATTTCTGATGCTAGGGTTTTACTGGGGGGAGTAGCTTGTCTCACACTACGATACCAGTACAACCGGTGTCCCTAACTAAAGTGGACATTTTGCACCCATTAATTGAGCCAGTTTCAAATAAGAAGTTGACCTGGTAGTCCTGATCTGAAGGGGCTGCAGCTTGCGGAGTAGCTACGGCGGTTTGCTTTGGAGAAAGGGTGGCAGTAACTTGATGTATCTGCTGACTTGGGGAGGAATAGAGCCTTGAATTTTGCGGACACTGGGATTTTATGTGCTCCGGGACTCCGTAAGAGTAACACGTGAACGGACTACTCCTGAAGGTGTTGTTTGAGTGAGTGTTAAAAACAGGGGGTTTTCGGTCTTCTGGGATCTGTTCTTAGGCTTAAAAGGGTGAGCAACTTTTACAGACTGAGAGGGTTTTTCATGTGGGTGTCTTCCGTACCCAAACTTGTTCTTGGGGGAAGGTGGGTTACCTTTTCTGCTTTCCTTCGGGTATAAATGATGATTTGAAGCGTGAAGGTCCGCTTCATCGAGGCAATCCTGGAATATGGAGGCCCTTCGGTCTTGAACGAAGGCTCTAATTTCTTGGGGGAGTGTACTTAGTGATTGATCCTTTAAAATAAAGTAAATTAATGCCTCGTAGTCTCTTTCGACTTTATCTGAGTCCAGCCAGAATTGCAGATTCCTCCTCATGACGAATCCGAATTGTCTGTATGTTTGTCCTGCTTGGAGTTTAGCTGACTTGAACTTCGTTCTATAAAGCTGGGGGTTAAAGTTAATAGCAGATAGAAGTTCTGTTTTTAAGGTAGAATAATCGATTGTCGCTTCATGCGGCAATACGATAAAAATCTCTCTCAGGGAAGGGGAGAGCAAGGGAAGAAGGCGACTTACTCCAACGGCTTCAATATCCCATCCACTTACTTCGAAAACCTCATTTCACGATGGGCGGAGGGGTAGTTTGAAAGCAGGGCCTTGAGGGTTTTTACCCCGGGAATCAATGGAACTTACTTCCACTTGGTCTTTGCTTAATTCGTGATCATGTTGGCGATTTTTTTCCCGTTCTTTGAGTTGTAGTTTTTTCTTTTCCAAACCTTGCGTCTGTTTTTGTTTTTGCTCTTCTCTCTTTTCTTCTCTTTCAATCCTTTGTTCATTTTGAACGTACTCAATGAGTTTCTGACCTTCCAGTCCGAGTGCTTGTCTTTGCTTGTGGAATATTTCGAACGATGTGGAAGCCATTTTATCGATCCAAAGATAAGAGTATGCACTGGGAGAGTTGCTATAGCGTAACGTGTTTAAAGAAAGGGGTTATTATAGTTCTCTAGCAAATCGTGGTAGACAAGAGAAAACAATTAATAAAAAAACAAAACAAGATTAAATAATCACCCTAACCTAACTATTTTGGTATGGCCCAAAACAAGAATTGCTGTTAATGTTTGAGCATTTGGACTAATTTGGACGTTGGCAATTCTTTTATTAAAGTTTTTGAGATTCACACAACTTTATAGATGTTGCTTTTAGTGATAACCCCACACACCTAATACCAATAATATATGTCGAGGGTTAGTGAGTGGGTAATCCCAGTTCCACTTCCTTTGCATCTATTTTAATTCCGCACCAAGGTAAAGTGGAGTGAAGTCTAGCTAGCACACCTACCGTAGTTACTTTCGGTGAATAAGAATAACCCCAGTGCTTCCCTTTTGATCAAAATTAAGATAATAATCCCCTGAGTGTGCTTTCACTCAGTAAAAGCCAGTCATGGGTGGACTTATGTAATATTGAGAATACTCGAGGTTATGAGCTCGCGAAGGAAATTATAGTAAACAATTACACTGATGAAGTTACGGGAGGGAATAATTCACTTTAACGATACCTTTGAGTTCTTAATTATTTGGAGAGTGACGGTGAATATCTTCTTCTTCTGACGATGTTCGCACTTAGCCTGGTCGTACGAGGTTACTGAATGTGGGGGTAATCCTAGACCAGTGTCTTGATATAATGATCTTATGCCAGATCGCTAAGGCGAGTCAAACTGTGACTCAAATCGGAATTCTTCTCCTCGAAGTGTCCGTTCCGATTATTGGCACCTGGAGTGGGTAGCCAAAAATGATTACCTAGCTGCGTCTAGGGTAATCCGCAGAGGAAGGTCCTGTGTAACCTTTGACTCTGAAGGAGGGGGGGCGGGTTTGCGAGAAGTTTTACACCTACAAGTACCGTGACGGCAACAACAAATTCCCGGAAGTTTCTTCGTTGCAACGGGCGAATTCTTTCCTTTGTTGGACTAGCTCCACACACAACGTAGGTCCAAGATCTTCTTCTTGACTACAGGGAGAATTTTCCCTTTTATTTCCCTCAAGAGCTAAAATCGAGAGAGAGCACCGGATTCTCATAAAATTCTTATCATCGCACGAAAAGACCTTTTATCTGCAGCCACTGCATGCCAAACATTCACACCTCGGCGCCATCCGAGCTTTCCTCGACTCAAGTCGCAGGTTTATGACGGGGCGAAGAAATTCGGGCCTTCGTCGGTTGGCAGGTGTCTTTTGAGGCAGATATTTTTCTGTATGGCCGGCCGCGAATTCGGGTATCTCAAAAGCGCGAAAAGGGGGGAAGGGGATTCGATGCGAAAAGGCAAATTTGGAATAAGGGGGGGGGGGGAACGCAGCTGTGTCGGTGTATTTATGTACGTACTAATGCATGAAGGTATTTAGACCTCTACATCTGGGTTATTTGTAACATTCCTCCCCGTGTTTCATAAGAAAACTTGGGAACATAGCCAGCGCATAGACTTATATTTTTTATGTGCTGACAGGCAAATCCTTTGGGAATATTTCCTTTCTGAGATATGCTATTTCGCCGATATCCATTTATGAGGCCCTATAAGACTCTTCTTCCAGTTCACACCAATCCAACGAAGCAAAGAGGAACGTAGATATGAATACCTTACTACTTCCATATTTACAGTTAAGAAACCACTTTCATGAAAAGATCTAATTATATACGCTCCAAAAAGCGTGACTATATTATTAATTGGCGCTTTACGTAAATCTTAATTTTGTAATAATGTTTCTGTGACAAAGTTTATTCATATTCCTAATCAGTTCTGAATGATAATAGCCACTTTGCTACGTTCATTAATTCATGCATTATCAATGACATTTCAATTCTCATTCCGGTTCTTACTAGAATAGGATTAATCCTTCGCCAGGGAAAGTTCTCCAATTTCCAGAGAATAAAAGTCACATCACTGGAATTCGTTCGTCATCGTCTCCAGGCGAATAATTGTGTTGAGCAATCATTATCATGTTGGAGGTATTTAAATAACTTACATTACGCTGCGGGATTTAACTTGGTTTTTACTTTAACTTCGGTGTCAAGAGGGGGTAAGTCGAGGTGCTGTGGCAGATTTAAACTTTGAACAGAGTGACTTGAACTCTCAGATATTTCGGACACCAATATATATATATATATATATATCGATAGATATATCGTATATAGGAGGTGTTATGCTGGAGGAAGTCAACATCTTCCAGAATAACTAAGGCTGCAAAAGGGATTCGAGATGGCCACATTCAGAAGTTCACCCAGCTCATATGAAAATCATTCTGTGGTATGAACTGAGGAACGATAAACAATCTTAAGAGTAGGTGTTGGAGTTAAGGTTGCAACAGGGATTATATAATGTTTGGTGATTCGATTTGAATTAGAGATAGAGGGAGATATTAGGCAGTCATTAAACCAAGCCCAACACAACTGCCCATCTATCAATTAATACACTTATGGATGTACAGTAGCGAGAATAACTGTATATTTTCTGCTAATCTAGTTTCTTAAAGCCAAAAGTAGGGTATCTTCTCATCTAAGATAAGTTCACAAATAAAGCTCGCTTTCGTTAACTTCAAACTGAGACAATTTGAAAAGCCAGGAGAGAGAGGGGTTTGGGGTGGTCATTGGAAAGATCAGGCGACGTTTTTAGGAGATGCGGGAGGAGTGTTATGGTAGGTGAGTTATAAATCCCTTTAATTTGAAAGAGAATGCGCTAGGATTTAACAATGGAGAATTCACGCTGATTCCTGGCGGATGGCTTTAATATACCTAGATGCTGTATATATTTTATGGTAAGCTGATTAAAGCCGAGTTTGCGAGATTGAACTTGATTCATCTAGGATCGAGAAAAAACAGGAGGTGGGGGTTTAGGGCAGGTGATACGATTTGGGGAGGTGCTGCTCTAAAACAACTGGGAATAAAAAGTTATTTAATTACGAGTACTTAGCGAATAAATAAACTTCGCAGGTAATTAACACTCAATTCTTCGAAGCGATGAAGCAGACAATGAAATCAAGATCGAATCACAACGAATAAACAATAATATCGTAAAACAAACAAGAGAAAGCACTGATTCATAAAGAGTAGGAAATCAAGCAACTTCACTACCACTACCTCAGAAGAAAAGCACAAAGCTTAAATAATACTCAATTATAACTAGAATGATACGGAGGCAGACAATAAAAAAAAAAACAAAGATGAGCAAAACAAAAGAAATAACACAACCATCTACAAAGCCAAAAAAAGGTTTTGAGCCAAACTATACGGTAAAAAAACAAGCGACTCTGCGTCACTTAAAACACAGGTTTAAACACGACAAACACACTATTGAACAGGTAGAACGACAGGTAGAGTTCAAGAAATATACTAAACTTTGGAGAAAGTTTTGAACGAGATTTCTATCTATTTAGAACCAAAAATATTGGCACCTCTGAGCTTCTCAAGGTCAATTTTGTTTCTGTGCTTAACTTGCGTTTTATTTAAGTATCTGTGCGTCTCTAATAGCGGAAAAATCAAGATCCACCAGCATCAGACAACCGATTTTATCAACCATATTAGGCTAATTTGTGAATTCTTCCAAAATTCTACTCAAATTGGGACTCCAAGCAGTATCCGCATTAGTAGTAGTTACCAACATATAACGTCGGGAGATGCAATGTTTTTAAATAATGAATGCACGGTAGATACAAACTCTCATAGTTTTTTACAAAACATTAATAATAGATAATATCTTTTCATTTGACCGGCACTACTTTCAAAGAAGCAAAAGCATTCTAAGCCTCTTTCTGTTGCGTTTGACCGACCTTAATTTCTGCTAGTTCGGTAATAAACCATTTTGGAAATTCTTCCCCACCCGAAAGATATACACCAGAATGATAAAGAAAATCTAATAATATTTAATATTATATATTTCGTAATGTGACATTCATGAAATTAGATTAAATGTACACCATTTATAGAATTAATATACTTTATACATATAGTTATATACACGCACGTTTTATGGCACATATAGGAACTCTGAACGCCTAAAAAGGCTTAAACCTAAATCTCTCTCTATATAAATATATTATATGTATCTACATACATAATTAAAATTAGAAATTACTATCTACTTATATACAGTGCTCTTATATATCCTGAAGTTAAAATATTGTTATGAATTGACTCCTCTCAGTTAAGTCCTAATACATACCGATTCTTTAACATACAAAATGGGTATTTTTCATTAAATCTTTGATAAATTCAATCACCTACCTAAGCTTTATTAAGTAAATATACACTTGAAACTTGAATTTTTACTTTATGATGGGCAAATCACCAGGTTATATATACAAAACTTCACTGGAACTTAACTTCATTATAAGATATAGAAAATTAACACTTGAAAATACTATATTAATTGCCCGATATTTTTATCTACGGCTTAATGAAAAGTATTTGGAGGGATTGTATCTAAATTTATATCCGATAAATAACAATTATTAAAAAACAACAACAAACATAATTAATTTCAGTGCATTGGTAGAGGGATGTTCAAAGTAATCGCTTAGCCTACACAGCGTTAAATAGGGAATAAATCAACCAAATGTACGCAGTCATAGAGACCACGTAGTTTACGCCTGGGCATAGACCTCGTAGAGCTAAATAAATAAACTAAATTTCAGTAGAACATTCTAAGTTTATTCAACGTACAAAACTTGATATAAAATAGTGTATTAAATTTTAATAAAATACCTGAGTCAGCGTAAAGAGAAATATTACATATATTTTGAAAATATAGAAGGACTATTTAATAGTCCCAATTATGAAAAACTGGAATTAGGATAAATATGTCTATATTAAAACCTGCATTCAAATTTTAGCTCTAATACATCGAAAATATTAATTTGTTAATATGAAGTGAGAAGATTTAAGGCTCAAAATAGTTTAAGTAGTTCTTTCGCCCACAACCTGAAATTACGATGGCAATAAGAAAACTTTGAATGAAAGTTAATTCACATTAGGTTTTATAGTGAATTTAAGGATAATAGATTGATAATAATCATCTGCGGTTTTCAGGTGAGAGCTTTATGTGTAGAATATCAGCTGAAAAAATGTAATTACATTTTTTTCTCTCACAATGAACGTGTGCCAAATGTAGTTCATATATATATATATATATATATATATATATATATATATGTGATATACATACATTATGTACATAATACATAGAAATCTTTATTTAACGATATCCTTTAGAATTAGTTTAAAACTAATCTCTTTCATGTAAGCAAAAATGAAAGGAACAATAATTTAGTTATTGCTAATAAATTGGAAAAAAATTATATATTTTTAAAGGACAAAGTTTGGCTTCATTTGAACTTCAGGTAATATTTTTGGCTCATTAAATATATCTGAATTAATATTTTTTATAGTTAAAAATTAGTTTCAATTAATCAGAACCTTGGTTTTATTGGGAAAGGAAAGCGAGCAAGTGATTCTCATTCGGGGAAACTGATTATAATCAGTAGGAAGAATAAATGGCGCGGGGCACTAGTAGGCGAACACAGTAAGATAAGATACTCGTAAGTGGAAGATACGAATACTTACGGAGAACAAGGAGCATTCGGCTTCGATTACATCCACATCCAAGTGGTTGTATGAAAGATTGCAGGAATAAAGGAAAAAAGCAAAGGAGGGAAATGGATTACAGGCGACACTCAACGAGCAGACTGGGTGAGTCTGATGCGACAGGTGGGATGGAGATCAAATTGGCAATTTGAACTCAATTTATTCTTCTTATGACTTAATTTCAAGCGGAATGGAATGTAGCTGGGGCTTTGAAGAATTCATTTCCCGATACATGTAGAAACGTGTCTAGTTTACTTCGATCGGTCAATTTAAGATTTTTTTTTCTCTATTATTCTAAATTTTAACAAGTGAAACTGTTTGTTAAAGCTGTTCACCAACTTAACTCTTAACGATGTATTACCAATTAACATCAGTTTTAATGGGCCTCGGCCTCATTTTCGACATCCAACTCAACTTCATCTTCTTCGTGTTCGAGAATAAGCCCTTCCTCTTCTTCACCTCTCTTCATTTCATCTTTACTCGTGCCGTCACCGTCTCCATCACCTTCTTGTTGTTGTCTCTTGTGTTTCGTCCGCCTGTTCTGGAACCAAACTTTGACCTGTGAAAGAAAAGAGGATGCGACTGAAAATATTTTCAAATAGAACTAAATGATGAAGAGGAAGTACTCTATTTAGCTGCCTGAAAATCAAGAAAAACAATTGAAGGCATCGGTTAGAATCCAAGTCATCTCCGAAAATAGATTTTTTTTATTAAGTTTGCATCACGTGCTTTATGGCCATATTTGTGCATTTACTAAGTTAAGGGGTACATCCTCTCCTTATTTCGTAAAAGAGTATATACGGCGAAAACCAATCACCAGTTAATAGCCCGAAAACTGAGAAGCGTTTGTCGACGTGGGTTCGAATCAAAGTTATTTCCCCCAGTTTTTTTTTCAGTTGTTTTCATTAGCTTTTTTTTAATGTGTACATGTACAATCATTATAATTTCCTTTTTTTTCTTTTTTTAACATGTTACAAGATAATAAATCTCATTGATTATAAGCAATCTTAATATATTCCTTTCTAGTCATGCAAATTGCAGATGTTTCAAAGATAGAGCGAGAAGCAAGTAGAAACTGAATGTAATGGGTTCGAATCCTAAGCACGTAAAAGTTGCTACATGTTTTTTTTTATTGGTTAACTATATATCATATATATATATACATAAAGCAATGAAGGGTGTAACATGGTAAACCAGGTGGGAAGTTTTTACTCACCCAATAACTGAATATGTTAATAAGCATAGAAATATATATATATATATATATATATATATATATATATATATATATATATATATATATATATATATATATATATTAGTTATCATGCACAATATCAACTAATATTTCTAACTATTATTTAGAAAAAACATTTATTTATCTCAGATAAAAATAAAAAATAGTATCTTTAATGCCTAAAAATAGCATTGATAACCTACATATTTTATTACTTTAAACAAACACAAGCCTTTTTAACATATTAATTATAGCCCTTAGCAACTTGTAACTAAATGCTTTAAATTATCTTCAAATAGCAAAGCAAAATGACCTCTCTAAAACATATTTTTTCCATCTCTTTATAAAAGAACAAAAAAATATCTAAGATAACAAAATCCTAATAAATTAAACAATAAAAATATAATAAAGTAATAAAAAAATTGTCTCAGATTAAATAATGATAATAACTTTATCCTGTGGAATATAAAAGTCCACCCTAACTTCTATTTCCTGCTATTTTGGACTATCTATTAAACAGACAAGTCCAGTTCCGTTCGAGCAACCATCTTGCTGACGTCAAACCGATTAGCCAAATTTTCCGAACAATTACCCTTAGAGCAGTGTTGCCATAAATGGGTCCAGTTACCGAATTTATGACCCTTCCCCTCTCTCCGTACCCTCTTCTCTAATCTCGGCCCTATATGAGGGGAACCATAATTCCGGCTTCTATGGGGGATTGTAAGTGAGGGAAGCTAGGGGGAACGGGGTCTCAGAGGAATATAATCAGAACACAAAATGGTGAGTGTGTGAAGAAAATTAAACGTGTTTTAGCGTTTTAAGATTTTTATCAGTAGGAATTAATCGTTTCACTAACGTATCGAAACGAGAAGTAAATTTTTAATACAATTTAATTATTCGTTATGGAATAATTATGAAAACTCGAAAATAATAGTCTATTAGACGGTAATTTAAGGGTATACTTCCCAGCTTAATTACCCAAACAAATATCTTACATCATAACAATTACATGTTTTTACCAGGACGGTGTAATCCACACCATAAAAACAGGCTCGTGCTAATTTCTTCTCTCATTACGTTAATCTCTCACCCCATCAAGCTTTCAATCCATTATCGCTGCCCCTGTATTTTAGGCACAAGAGGATTAGTCGTTATCCCATATATCATTTTTCTATCCTAACGCTTGTTTCTTCTTTTTTCCCTTTGTTTCTTCTTTATCCCTTCTTATTCCAATTATATCGGGGGTGTGGGACGATAGAGCGCAGTGTTGACCTGTTATTTTCGTGTATAAGTTGCTGGAGAGAGAAATCCTCATTTGGGTCGTGGCCGGCAATTCTCTATTGAAGGGTCATTCGGTCTTTGAGTAGCGGATTTATTCATTGCTTGCGGCTGTCTTGCGATCGCTTAGTTTATCCATGTCCGGCGTCGACAAACCTGAAGGTTAAAATACCGAATTGATACGGGGCCGTTTGATTGGCCGATGAGATAGAGTGACTTGCTCGACGTTGTAGAAGAGAGTTCCCAGGCGTCCCCGATGGGTTCTGAAGGTGGCTACCCATTGCTATACTAAATTCATACCATCAATGCGTACATTTTAGTTTTCCTTACTGTTGTAAGATATAACGTGCCCCAAGGGCTCAGGGAAAACGATCCTGTGTACTTCGACGGCAAACGTGAAGATTAAAATACCCAATTGGTAATTTTTTTTAGGGATGTTAGATTGGTCTATTGGTTATAGTTACTAGCTTGGCGTGGTAATTTTATTCTCTCTACGACCTCGACTTCTCTTAACTTTCCCCTTCTTCTCCTCTTACTTTTTATTCTCTTTATTGTTCTTCTTCAACTTTCCTCATCATTACCTGTTTTCTCCAATTTATTTTCTTAATCGTATCATCTTGTGCTTTATCATGGATGAAAGAATAATTGTATTTTGCTGGGGAGGAAATTTTCCATAACGACCTTTGCGGCATAATCTGTTGTGCTCGATAACCAACCATTTTTTATATTAAATAAACTTATTCTTGTCCCTTCTAATATGAAATATTGTGCCATAGTCAAATACCAATGGCAGTCCATAGATCTAAGGTAATCAGAAACTCACAGCTCTCTTTGAATGTAATCTCTACGTGTGCTACGGTAAAGTTAAGCAACATCGAGTGTGTTTAGTCGCAGGGGGAGGAGTCCTCATTTGGGAGCCTTCCCAGGATTTAGTGACCCATGGATCGCATCATAAATTAAACTGTAAGGTCCCCACCCCAAAGTAAAATTCCCCCAAATGAGTGCGGATCGAAGGTACATAAAACTCCGAACGAAATTATTTGTTTTTCGTCTCTAGTTAAAAGAATAAGAAGCCCCCCCCCTCCCCAGTGATCATTCATTTTTTTACATTATTCCAATTGGTAACTTTTACCGAAGTCCTCTAGAGAAGAAGGAAACAAACAAGGTGATCACCAGAACAAAGAAAGAAGCAACGATGGACACGCAAGAGTGGTTGTGAGAATGCCTTTTCGGATACAACGCAGATTAAAAGCAACACTCATTCCAACTCTTGGCCAGCAAAGTTTGCATCCATTGTTTCTTGTTATGTAATGTCAAATTTAATTGGACAAAACCATATCAACTAAACATTTATTCCAGACAACTAGGCAAAACAAGTGTCTAAGCCCATTCCAACATGGTTCAGACTTCATGATTCGTAAAACATGAATTAGTTTTCATATCGAATGTAGTGTTTCAGAACACACAATCGGAAGGCTATCTTCATCCCGACAAAACTCGTCTCCTATTTAACTGCTTTTAAATATAATACATTATTTTCTCCTATTTATTTTTATTGTTATTATGATGTCAGGAGCGGTAGCAATGAATATATACTAATGAGATGCAATGTTTAACTCTTTGAACACATTTAGACCTTTGTATAAGTAGGAACAGAAATATAACGTAGTCTTATGTGGGGATGAATCAAAGGTATAAAAGCAAACCGAAAATTATAAATAGATTTCTGTGACTAAATCCCTGTAATATTGTACTTTTCTTTGAAACCTCAGCACATACTGTGTTTCAAGTCTAAGTAGTTTAATGAGTACTCATTTGTGACAAAGCGCCCAACTATTGAGTTTTTATAAATATTCCATCTGTTTTCTTTGTACATTTGACACCTCAATTTTCTTATTTTTAATCACTACGTACCTCACTTCATTTCATTTTATCCAACTTCTCTTTGTAAATATAATCACAAACATTCGCTATTTTATCTCAGAGAATCTGTACAAAGTGAAGTTATTCTCAATTGTAAATGAAATTTCCTTTAGTCTTTTAAGGCGTGGAATCTTCAAGAGCAATGAGTCAATGCGTGTCTGAATAGTTGTTAAATGCTTGAATTAATATTGTACTCAGAAGGGATTCTTGTCACTTCTTTTGATTTAATTTCAGCTCATGAATACACAAGAAGGCAATAAAACGAAACTTTTTACGCTAATCCATGTGGGCTTTCAAATATTCACCTTCAATTATACGGATTTCTTTTTTCCTCCAGAAGCTAAATCCAACTCTTGGCATATCCTCAAATAGTTATCTAACATGAGTAAGGGAAATTATTTACTCAATCCTTTCCTCCATCAATTGTGATACAATCCCAAAGTACTAATGCTTAGTTACCAGTAACCATACCTAAAAGTCAAGTATAATTTAAGCATGAAGGCACTGGAATAATTACAAACGTTTGGTAACAATATTACACCTTAGAAATATACATATCTATCAGAAAAGATTTCTCTACAAAGTAAGGTAAGAGAACATTAATAGCCGCCAGAAGTCAACAGTTAAAGCTCTCTTAAGTACTAACCTACCCCAGAATTACTTTCACCTCACTCGCCCGCCATAGAGATACGAGTTTAAAGTTTCACCCTACTCCTTGCCCATGAGAATGTGAACTAACCTGTTGGAGGAAAGGTCTATATATAACCATCGTAACTGTACTCTTCTTTAACTTGCCTTATCTATCTCTTGAAGTTTTTGTCTCGCTCTCCGATTATCTATGCTTATCTTTCTCTCTCTTCCCCTTTAAACTTTCTCTCTCACGCTCTTCTTTAAAAATGGAGTGAGGAATTGAAAAGAAACTTAGGGATTGACTTATTGGAAGTTAATTGTAATAGAGGAAATTGTCTAATCTCTTAAAATATGCGACTTGGTATAAAAGCCGAGTTCGCAACTTCATTTCTCGCAATAGATCAGGATTTACATGAACGCCCACAACGCGCTGCAATATATATATATATATATATATATATATATATATATATATATATATATATATATATATATATATATATATATATATATATTGCACCAAATAACATTCCTGCACAACCTATAAATCCGAGCAGTCCATATTCAGCAAAGTGGGGCCGGTTAACCTTTCTCTATTTTACACATTTTAACATTTTACTCCTTAATGTACACAGTTCCCGTTGCTTTAGTACTTTCCTTCACCGCTATTCAGGCAAGTTAGAGGCTCATTCACTGTGCCGTTGAGTCCGGTCGTACTTTATAGAACGGTCACCTGGATTTACATGCAGAGTAGATTTGATCCGAATAATAATAATTAATATTTTTAAAGTCATTGGCTAAGGATAGTTTGGTGAGAGTAGGTAATTTGGTTGGGTTGGTTAGGTTAAGTTGGTCTAAGTGCGGTTCGGTTGTTAGATTTTGTTAATTTGAAGATTTTCTAGAAATTTGGATTATCCTTGGTTTGGTTATGTTCGAGTTTAGTCGGTTAAATTGGATTAGAATATATTTGGTTAGGTTTGATTTGATTGAATTCGAAGGGTTAGATTAAGTTGGGTTAGGTTAGCTTAAGAAAGAGCAATGTATTTTCATCCTTCACCTATAGTCACTCTTCTTCTCACCCAGTGTGAACTGGCACACAAATTAACGCGCATTCTTTTAGCCACTGAAAAAGTAAAGGAGGCAAGTTTCGGAGTATTTAACCTACCTTTTCTCTCTATATAATTTGCCTTTTCTTTCTCTACGATAATTTATCTTACATGTACTTGTTTTGGTAAGTTTTTCGTTAACTTTTCGTTGTTTTTAGCTAATTTATTGTTTTTTGTTATTTAGTTTCCTTGTGTAGCTCCCGCTTTCCTAGTGGGTACTGCGTGAGAATTGTGATGTCGAGGCGGTGGATTCGAACGCATCGAGTGCGAGCACAAAAATTTCAGTGTGGTAATGAAGTGGTAGCCAATTGGGCGGACACGCCTATACTCACCTCCGCATTTTCGAAAATTCGCATTAAATAATATAAATGCTATTTTAATTTTCAAAGGCGTCAGGATTTATAAAAAAATATTACGAAATAAATGATTTGTTAATGAGTCAATTCTATTTGCACTGTGGAATCTTAATTATCATCGTCTCGTAATAGAACCATAATTGAACCATCAGCCATCTTTAAAAGGGAACATTCATTCAAAGAAAAGGGCAGTTTTTAAATTAGCACCGGAACAAATTGGTGGAAAATAGGATTCCAAAGAACTGGTTAACAATTTTTTAAGATATTAGTATTAAGTAGCCAGTGGTATTCCGATACCTATATTCTATCCCTTTCGGTTAAGAAGTTTCGAAATTTCGTTTCAAAAATTATATATTTCTTCCAGTTATTGGCAATATGAATTAGCTAAGAGTCGTATATTAAATTTTTCCCCCATAAGATGTGATATTTTTATTATTATAATAAGTTTTAGTATTTTGTAACGATTGTAAATACGTAAAGAATGGAAACAAAGAAATAGAAAAAGGGTGAAGCTTCAGTTGCGGATGGAGGCTAGGGGGTTGAAGCCCCCCAAATTTCAGACATATTTATGTTAATTTTTGCTTTTTAAGCAATATTTATATTCTGCTATTCAGAAAGAGTTATGTAATAATATATAATATATATAAAACCAGTGTTTTGAACCGGAGCAATCGAATGTATCTTATATGATACATGTCTAAAATACAGATAAATCTCCAAAATAATTGAAAAATTCAGAATTATAACTTAGCTGACGTCCCAATACCACAATTAAAAATTTTCTCATGTGTGGAAAAAAAAATTCTGATCTGCTAGAGTTAGTGTTGACTCCATTGTGATATAATGTTTTTATTATCAATGTTGTGTGAGATAACCGTTATTAATGTTAAATGCCTTTTTCTCAAGCTCCTTAGAGGGAGAAAATCAAGTTATCCCCCGCCAAAATTTTTAGCTTGGATCCGCCAAGGAGAATCTTATGGCATATTAGTAAAGACCAAGTATTATAAAAGTTAAAACCTGAAGTCGGAGCAAATTCGTAGTAAGACTGCACGTGCTCAAAATTACGGCCACTATCACTCATCTTATTGCCATTTTGGAGTTCATTCTCTTTACGAGATGAATTCGCAATTAAACTCTCCCTAAGATAACTAATTTAACAGCCTATAAATATGACATTAAATGAACAAGTGTTAAAATTTCGTCGAATTTAAAAACTTTTTGCTCAGGGTTAAGTAATCCTACGGGTACTGTCTTCATAGTAGAATTACATTATTAACAATAAAAGTGAATTATAATTCAACACCATTAAAAGTAAATGTACAAATGGAAATAAATAAAGATGCAGATAATAAGGATAGAAATTAAAATTCAAGATGTGTGATAATGAAAATACGAATTAAAAATTAATGCATATTAAAAATGGCGAGAAGAAATAGAGTTAATTTTGTCGCGAATAATTAATAATTTAAAAAATAATAAGGATACAAATTAAAAAACAAATATGTGGACAAAAAATAAAGAATAATTTAAAGTAAATGTGTAAAAAAAAACCGAAGGTAAGAATTCATAATTAATGCCCGCAGATAATAAAGAATAAATAATCAGATATTAATGTCGACCAATAATGAAGGATTAGTAATTAGTGGACCACCAACAATAAAGATAAGAATGGAAATTTAATATGTCCGCAAATAAAGATGATAACATTTGAAAATTAATATGTCCATAGGCAAGGAAGATCAATGAAATTTAATATATTCACAAATAATGAAGATTTTTTTAAATTAATAGGCTGGTAAATAATGAGGATAATAAAAATCAATATATCTTGAAATAAAAAAAACAAATTAATACAAATTTAATATTTAAGGAGATAATGAAGATAATATAAAAGTTAATGTGGCCCTAAATAATGAATGTAAGAGTGAAAAATCAATTTATGCACAAGAAGGTAAGAGAAGATATACAAATTATGTCCGCAAATAATGAAGATACCAGCATGATGAATAAGGAAATTAAAAGAAAAATTCAGCCTATTTTGAGTTAAAAGTTATCCTTAACGATACTTCCCTAAATAATTTCCTAAACTCTCGAAGACTAGAATTAAGATGAGTGAATATAAGGAGAATTGCGCCCTCATTTTTAAGCGCATCCAATCTACTGGCCTCATGTTTTTACATTCTCTGCTTTCGAGTTTTTTTTTAGTTCTAGCGCCAATTTCAAAGTTATCTTCATTTTGTTAATTTTAATAAAAGTAGCGCACAAACGACTTGAGAACGCTAGAACTTCATCGCTTTACTTAGTGATGTATGGTTGGTAAGGTAAGGTAAGTTTACTACTTGAAAAAAAAAACTAACCTGAGTTTCTGAGAGGTTGAGGGACTGGGCGAGTTGCTTCCTTTCTGCTCCGACCACGTACTGGTTCCTCTCGAACGCCTGCTCCAGTTTCAGCAGTTGGCTAGGACTGAACGCCGTCCGAATGCGCTTCGGTTTTCGAAACGGCAGCAGAAACGTCGGAAAGTCAGGGCCTGAAATAATAAGGTTATGGTTAGCTGCAACCTCCTAAATCTAGCGTCTTCATTAAAATCGATTCCTCTACATTAGAAATTTGAGGATCCATTTTTGTCAACGCTTTAATAAAGAATGAATTTGACCATTCAAATCACTATGCTCAATGCAGACTAACTTGGTGTTATTGAATCTTCTCTTCTAAGCTAACACATTCGTTCTAGAAACGCTCAACCAGTAGTGTAAAAATATATAGAGCTAAAGAGAAGAATGTTTTCAAACTTTACTACCTATGGTAGTAGGAATTATACCACACACGTTTCCTTGGATCTCCTCCAAAATACGCATGATGACCCATACTTTCCTTTAATATGTCATAAAACTGTTCTGATTTTCATACCACTTAGAGGTCCACAATTGCGACCAACAGCATCAGAATAAGTGTAAATTGATTATTAGCTTTTCGACGAAATTTCAATCCGAAATGGTTGTTCGTCTTCATGAGACACTACAAAAAGTATTTTGCCAAGAAAATAATGCTTTATGCCACTAAATAATTATTTTATTTTCCTTATTTCTTGTTGCATAGTTACATCAGCCCTGGTCCTATTTGGCATCAAACGGCATAATATAAGGAATAATTGTAACAAGAGCGCGATGTGTAAAATCAAAAACTGCTTCGAACAGAATAGAAAATTAATCGGAAATCGGAAATGCATACATTGAAAAGTTAACAACTCTAATTTCTTTTAATTCCAGACGTGATACAAGAATTGGGAGAATAGAATGAAATCTAAACATTAAAAGTATTGGATATTAGTGATTAAATTTGAGCGATACTAAAAATATAACAATTGAGTTTTTTAATATTCTAATAAAAAAATTATCTTAAAATTATTACCTAGTTACAAAATATTTAATAGCTATTAATTTGATTAAGATGCATTCAAGTTATTAATAAACATTAATTTATTTTACTTATATAACTTCCGGTAAAAAATTACTTAATTTGTTTTAGCTACTATATTATAAGAAAGGAAATATTAACAATTCTATCTTCGCATCCATAAATAGACGTAAACAAAAAACAGCAAATTTTAAACGGAAATTCTTTATAAATAATACTTTAGTTATTTGCTGCTTCTATATATATATATATATATATATATATATATATATATATATATATATATATATATATATATATATATTTCAGGAACGGACGGAAATAGAATTAATTTTTCCGTGCTTGTGAGAGAAGCAATTTCATGATGCAATGTCCTATCCGTCGATACCCGAAATAAGAGAGAAGTCAGCTATTCCGCAAGGCAGGCAAATCTCCGCCGTAGACTTAATTAATGCGAAATTAAGGCTGTTCACCGAGACTAACTTTTTATTAAAATCTCTGCTTTTAATTATAAATCTACAATACATAACCGAATGTTAATTCAAATTTAATGATTCTCTTCATATCTTTTTAAAAATCATTTAATGTTTTGGTTGCAAATTAAGTTTAAAATAAAAATTTAATTTGACCACAACATTTCACCTATTATAAAAATAATTAGATTAAATTTTGTAATTTCTTAGGATTAATTATAATCATGATTTGGTTTTAATATTTAATTACTTACCAGGGAAACCAGGTGGAAATAATCGTCCGTGCCTAGACAGAAGCCAGGGGTACAAGGGATATTCTCTCGGGCTTGGTGTAGGAGGTAATGGTGTCCCGAGAGGATGACCGGACGGTGGTACTAGTAAGGGATGATGGGAGACCAGGGGTGATCCCATCGGCGAATATGCCCCGGTATTATTGACAGAGAGGAGGTGAGGAGAAAGGTGAACACCGACACCCGGTAAAACTGGTGGTAATAACGGATGGTGGATGGGCGATGGGGGTGGAGAAGTGTGTGGTTTCTTGGCTTCATCTTCGTAATGTGAAGGCGAGTTGGTCCGACCTGGGGAGTTTAGAAGTCTGTTCTCAAGGTCCTTGAGGATGAAGTCCCTCCCTTGGGCAGGATCCCTCACTAGTTTCTCTTCTCTTAATTGGTGTTGTTCCCGGCTAAAATGTTCCCGGATCAATTGGCCCCTCGCGATCTGCTCCCGTATTTGCTGTTCCCTGGCTAGGAACAACTCCCGGGATAGAAGTAACGAAGCGTTTTCGTTTCCCGTAGGTGATTCGGGAAGTTTTGTAAGACTCTGTAGTGGAGGGGAGGTTGAGGGTTGTTTGTCGTTTCCCACAAGGCAGTCTATGGAAAAGCCAAGTCGGGGGCGAGAAGTTATTGCTGTAGGAGCCTGCGGCATCATTAGGGATTCCGACGGCATCAATACCACCAAATTAGACAATCCTTTTAACACTCCTCAAACCACATTAAAAATGTTCCAATTTTCTATTAAAATGTCTGAAATCACTCATAACAGTACGAATAATACAATCTTTTAGTCTTAGTATCCCGAATCCACGAAAAGGACGCAGACCAACACGACTGAGCGCTCACTACGACAGCGTAGAGACCTATACACTAGCTAATACCAGCCAGACTTCTTTTACTTCCAAATGCTTGTATTCACCGCCATTATTACTTTTCATGAGCACTGATTGGTTATTTAAGCTGAGATGTTCTGTTCAAGTCCTTAATAGTGCTCTGTGATTGGCCAACGCTATTCAATGACTCCTCCCATCGCAACAATCCTGGCTTTTGCTTTATTTTGGTTTATTCTCTTGTGAGAGAGTTTGAAATGACGAATGAATAACGTTAAAAACTGATATCAACATTTAGAGGCTTTTTACTTTATAGCTACACTGATAACAACCAATCCTACACTTATACTCTTAGGAAATCGTGAAAAATAAGAAAAAAACACAGAGAATCTTTCGGATACCCACGACTTTCATTTCCCTATACAGTCAAGACTGACCATGCGCGCCCTCTGACGTCAGGAAAAACAGTCTTTATTCCATAAGGCCTTAGGGCTTAGTATCCTTTCATTCCTCCAACGGAATCTATCCTATCATTTTTCTCAGATTGTGTCTGATACAATCAAACCACGAAATTCGAAAGGAAAGCCATGAATTTCAGTTCTGTCGATTTTAAGAGGATAGTTTGTGATATAACTTTTTTTTATTATTATTTCAAATTGGGAGATTGAATTGAAGAAGTCTCGTGTTATTTAATTTCGTTCTAACGTTACAATTTAGAAAAAGGGAAATAGCATTGGATGGTTATAAAATGGTTTCTAATCCATTTAATTTGGGTTCTCTACTACCACAGTTTTGGATTTTGTTCGGGCTTAATTGTCTCTTTCATAAAAAAATGCAATATTGCAATGATATTGAAATCCCACGTGTAATTATGCTGAATACTTTTGTCCTTTCTTTTATTGTCTTCCACCCAGTGAATTTAGAAACAAAAATGATTCTATATTTCTAATGATGATCCAATTGTTGACTCTTGTTTCAATTTATTTCATAAATTAGGCATAAAATTCTCTCTCTTTCACACACACATACAAATGAAGGAGATATTTCATTCATTGTTCGTAAATGTGTAATATAATATCGATTAGCCATAAAATCCAAAATTTGCATACTATTCTAAAAATCACAGGTCCAGGAACCAATACTTCTTATTACCACCAAAGTTGTGGCAGTGAATTAAAGATAAGAGAATATACCAGAGCAAATTTATTCATTTAGCATTTAACTCCTTTTTCCTTGAATAAATCAACTTGAACATCCATTGTTGATCGAGTGGTAATAGTTGTATGGAAGATGCTCACTTAAATATACTCTGCTGTGTTAAAAAAAATTGTGGTTGTTTGGTAACAAAATTAATATCAGACAATAAAATTGGATAAAAGATTGCTTTAACATCCCCCAAAGTTTGGATAATTGACCCCCTCCCCTTATAAAAACTTCGGCAACAAAGTTAAAATGTCAGGTATTTGAATACTACTCCGGAACCAGTAGGTATCTCGCAAGTTGTCATGTCTTGCGTGCATCAAGGTGTTGCAGCTGACATCTGGATGATTTCGCTCCCTCTCAGCCTCAAGGCCTGCAGGAGATTCATTTGCTATATATATATATATCACTTTCAACACATTTTTACTTCCACTATTTTTACCATTCTATGGGGGAGATTCTCTCGTTTGTTTTCCGTTTAAACTAAAAGTAAAATTATGGTTCGGGGCAAATCTAGGCACTTTATTTAAAGGGAAGAACCTAACCAAACGAAAAAGGTCAAACTTTGTTTCTTATCACCTTCCTCTACCCCCAATATTTACTCAATTACGCTTTTATAATCTTCTCCCTTAAATTTTAAAAGTAAAACATCCGCCAAAAACGAGAGAAAGATATAATTCGGATCTTGCTTTTATTTGTCTCGTCGCTATTACGATTTTTAGTTTGTATTTTTAATGTTAATTAGTTTAGGCGGTTAAATTATTTATGTAAAATCACAGTCATAAATTACAAAAGCGAAAAGGCATAAATAGCCTAACCTAATAAACAAGGAACGCACAAATAGCCCCAAATCACAATAAGTGAGAAAACCCATTGAATTTAACGGATCAGATAAAAAAAGTAATCAGATGGTTAATGGTTTCAGCCATTAAGATTATATGAGCTATCAGTCCGATACTTAGGAATGAATAAAGGTAAAAACTAAAAAAATATCGTAATAATATCAGTGTATGTAATTTCTTCTGTACATTATTTGTCAATGGAATCATAACGGGGAAGTGAGAAGCTGTAAGATTGAAGCAATAGAAATAGATTTAACAAAATCATGTTATGGTGCAAAGTTTCCATAGATTACTAGTCCTCAGCCGTGAGACCTGGGACGCAAGGGTGAATTAGTAGGCACGACGAGCAAATTAATAGTGAGAATACAAGTATTTAAAAGTACATCTTGGGTAAATGAAATTCGAAGAAAAATAATAAATATGAGGAATGGAAAGAATGACAGAAACAAAACACAAACCAACGAGAGACGCAAATCATCCATGGCACCGAAAAACAAAAAAAAACACATCTACAACTCAACTAGTCACCTACAGACTAAACGAAACACTCCCTCAATAGACCAAATATCAAAACTATCAAACCTTTAACAACCCCACAAACCTTTTACAGCCTAACAAACCAAACACAACTACGCACAAACTCATCTAGTTCACGAAGAAAAATGTGCCCCCCCCCCCCACATCTTTCCACATATGTGATGTAGTCTTCTCATTTCCCTTCCGTTAACTTCACCCTTTTATATCTAAAATAATCTAGCATAGATACTCCCATTCCCCACCCCCTCGAAAAAAGAAATAGCTAAAACATTACGAAATTAATTGCTATGAAGAGAAGACTGCAACTTCTCACTCCGCTACAAGGCAGAACTAGTCAATCAAGTGATTAAATAGAATAAATTGAAGCAGGCAGAAGTACGCATAAAAGTATTATCTATCTTCTGATAACCACGGGTATTTTGTATTGTGATAAGTAATAAATATATTTATATCTTTAATTAAAACCTATATGTAATTTCTTTTGTGTAAATTAAAATATATGTCTGTCTGTCTGTCTATCTAAGGGACGACAGTCTTCCAAGATGAAGCCTTGATACGTCCTACTCCGAGAACTCGGAAAAAGTCATTCTGACATTCCCAGATAACACATAACGAATCACGGATGAATGGTAGCATGGTTCGACCACAACATTTAGGTACACCTACGTATTTTTACTGGTAGTCTATATTCTATCGTACTACCAGTATTCTGAGTCGAAGGTTGGACCCTCTGATAATACCACTCCTCGTCTTCCCTTAATAAATCCATTTTTCCTTTATCTTTCGTTGTCCTCTTTCCCTACAGGTGTTTACACCCCAGTGGATTGATAAAAGGGTTTGGCTCTTGTATAATTAATCCCATGTAATCCGTTCATTCAATAAGGTTTTCATAAATCCAAGAAATGACTCCTCATAGAGTTTTCGCTTTCGAAAGCAAAGCGGCGTGGGGTTCGGTTCCTACGTTGATCTGGTTGGTCCCCATTGAGAAAGAGAATGGGTCCTTTATAAGGTCGACTCACGTAGGTGTATTTGTATATTTTTTTTAATTTACAGTGGGTATTGACATAAAAGGTTAAGAAGAGATGCTGCTTAAAATCAATATGGTATTCTAGTGTTATTAATCCACCTTTTGGAGAGTAGTTTAAAAATTAGGCAATAATCATAAACCAAATTTTCAAACCTGAAAATTGTTTCGTTATTTGTTCCCAGGCCTGCTGGCCTGGGAAACTATACACCCGAGAAGTTTATTCCATGAGAGAACTAACATTAATGGTAATAGGCGGGATTGTCGCTGTCCGTCCAATCATGCGAGTTAATCCGTGTTTACCAGGGATGAAACGTGAATGACTCGAAGAGATGCTACACCTCATATCTATGAAAGGCCGATTTCGGATATCTCTGTGCTTGATAGGGCATAATGAGGTATGAGGGGCCAAGGGGGGGGAATTTGTGATGATGATGAGCACTAATCCCATTTTATGATAAGCTGTCAATGATGATTGTCTTTGTTATATGATAGTTTTTAAAGAGAAAAGTGGCAAAGAGACGTGGTGGCCTTGCATCTTGCAATGATTGTAAAAGTTATATAATTATTATAATTAAAAGTCGCTGAAACATATGGAAAAATAAAAAGAAATTGGTAAGAGGTATAAAGAAGAAATTTGCTAAAGGTTAAGGAAAAAGCAAACCTCGTAAAATGTAAATAAGGTCAACTCTCTAAAAGGTAAGGAAAATTAAAACTCACTAAAATGTAAGGAAAAAGTAAAACTCTCTAAAAGGTAAAAAAGAAAATCGCTAGAGTTAAGGTAAATTAAACCTCGCTAAAATGTAGAGACAAGTAACTCGATAAAGCTGGAGGAGAGTAAAACTCGCAAAAATGTATGGAATAGGAATATTTGCAAAAAAAAAAAAAAATGAAACTCGCTACAACGGAAGGAAAAAGTAAAACTCATTTAAGGTAAAAAAAAAACTCGTTAAAAAGTAAAGATAAAGAAAACACACTAAATAGTAATGAAAAAGCAAAACTCGCTAAAAGGTAAGGGAATATTAAAACTTGCTAAATGGTAAGTAAAAAGTAAAACTCGCTAAAAGATAAAAAAAATTAAAATCCACTTAAATATAAGGAATAAGTAAAGTTCTCTAAAAGGTAAAGAAAATTAAAACTCGCTTAAATATATGGAAATAGTAAAACTCGCTAGCAGGTAAGAAAAAATATCTCAGTAAAATGTAAGGACAAGGAAAACTCACTAAAAGGTAAGGAAGAAGTGAAACTCTCTAAATGTAAAGAAAAGAAAACTCGTTAAATGGCAAGAAAGTAAAACTCGCTAAAATATCAGGAAAGAGTACACTTGCTAAAAGGTAAGAAAAAATAAACCTCGTTAAATTGCAAGGACAAAGAACAGACGATTAAAAGTAAGAAAAAAGTAAAACTTGTTAAAATGTAAGCATAAGTAAGACTCTAAAAGCTAAAAAAAGAAAGCTTAAATGTAACGAAACAGTAAAACTCACTAAACTGTAAGGAATGAATAAAACTATATAAAATGTAAGGAAAAAGTATAATTCGCTAAAAGGTAGGAAGAGAATAAACCTCGTTAAAATGTGAAGACGGAAACTCGCTTGAACTTAAAAAAAAGTAACACTCGCTAAAATGTAAGGAAACAGTAAAAATCGGTAAGAAATAGAGAAAAGTATAACTTACTAAAGTGTAAGAAAATAATATATCTTGGTAAAATGGAAAGACAAGGAAAAGTCAATAAATAGTAGTGGGAAATAAAACAAGGTAAAATATATGACTAACTAAAGATCTCTAAAAGGTATACAAAAAATTTGGGTAAGAAAACAGAAAACTCGCTAAAAGGTAAGAAAAGACTAAACCGGTAAAATGTAAGGCCTGAAAATTTCACTAAAATCTAACGAAAAGTAAAACAAGCTGAAAAATAAAGAATAAACTCGCTAAACAGTAATTTACAAGTGAAAATAGCTAAAATGTAGGGAAAATTAAATATTGATAAACGTACGATGAAAAGTAAACGGGCTCAGACGTAAAGTTAAACTCGCTATAATGTAAAGAATGAGTAAAACTCGAAAAATCTAACCAATAAGTAAAATTAGCTAAAAGGTTAAAAAAAATAAATCTCGTTAAAACGTAAAGACAAGGAAACTCGGTAAAAGTAAAGAAAAAAGTAAGCCTCGCTAAAACGTAAGGAAAAACAAAACTCTCATAAAGTTAAAGATAAGAAAACGATAAAAGTTCAGGAAAATTAAAAGTCTCTAAAATATAATATAAGATTAAATATCGGCCACATGTATGGACCAGAAAACTCACTAAACGTAGATAAATTAAAACTAGCTGAAATGTACAGAAAACTTAAAACTTTCTAAGAATTTTAGCAAAGAAAACTCGATAAAAGTTAAGGAAAAGGAAAACTCACTAAAATTTCAAGAAAAGTGAAACTCGCTAAATCTTAAGAAAAATAAAACTTGCTAAAAAGTAAGGAAAGGTTAAAGTCCCTAGAACGTAAAGGAAAGTAAAATTTTCTAAATGTAAAGAAAAGTAAAATTCGATTAATCATGAGGGGTTAAAATAAAAATCTCTAAAACGTAAGAAAAAGGTAAAACTCGCTTCAATATAAGAGAAAGCTAATTTATGGTCATTTTCCTTATGAATATAAACACACCAACAAACTTGTCTATCAAACAGCAAGGCTGATCAGGATTATTGTTTAATTTCTTTTATTATACATATATTTCCTCTGCCAAATATCTAACTCCGATAGTGAATATTAATGCAGTTTAGAAGGTTAAAAAAATAATCCCATGAATAAATTGATTATTCCATTTGGATGGATAATTTGCCTACGCGCGTTACAACATTATAATATTGCGAACAAAGAACTGTACAGTGATCGAAGTATATAAAACGCGATTCCGCTTAACCACAGTAAAATAAAAATGCGATTCCAAGTGCATGTACCTTTTATGTATCAAGACCGCGAAGAATGATAATGAAAGGTATTTGAAGACTTCGTATTTCCTGCGGATAATTAGACTCTATATTTATAAGCTCTATTTATAGCTATCTAAATAAATATATATTGGGAAATGTTACCAACCCTTTCACTCTAATTGGCGGCAGAAAAGATACGAAGTAGTAGATGACCGTTTAAAGAAGCCAGTGTTGGATGAGATATCTAAAATTTCTTTGAAGATACATCGATTTAGTTGAAACTTTCATAAATCATAATTATAACTGGGATTTATAAAGAGAGAGTCGCCCCTCCTTCATATTTGAAGGCGCGGGAGGAAGGTCCCGAGAGTGTTGTAAACTAAACGTTAGTTTAATGAGGAATTATAATGATAGATTAAGGCCAAACGGGACCATTCGGGACTCTTAGCTATGATCCTCGCCTTGTCTGCGTGGAAAGTAGGACTAATTTATTTTCCTGCGGAAACTGGGCTCGTGTAGGAATTATTAGGGTCTGAGAAAGAGTCAGTTCGGTTCGTTTTCCTGTATCTCCATTGTGATCCGGTGGAGAGGAGGAGACGGGAACCCTTTAGCATATTGGCCGAGGGTGTCTGCTCAATAGTTCGGTACCCCACACCCACTTGCACGAGCTTTCTCTCTCGCTTCTTTAAATTGTATAAACATAATTGATGAACGTGTATATGTGAGTCTATTCACGCTGCTTGTCTCTCCGGTATTTTTGTCAGTCTCATTTTATATCTCTCAGTCTGTCTCTTTCTGTATCTCTGTCTGTCTGACTCTCGCTTTATCTCTCTTATTCCATCAATCCTTGTATTCTCATTTTTCCATCTCTTTTCATGACATCGCCCGTGCAGTTAACTACTACCCAATAGAGAGCTCATTCCCAATGAACAATGGGTAAGATAAGAAAAAAATAGGACAAGATGGAGGAAAAATAAAGAAACAAAGAGGGCTAAGCAAATACTTGAGCAGAATTCTTTAACTTAACCTATTGTGTCATAAGACGTAAACCTCGATCACCATGTTTGTACAAGTAACACAGAGTTCAGAACTGCGAACTTGCTCGACCCTCCATATTCTTGCGTGGTGATTAGAGACTAAGATGAAAACAAGAGGTCAGGATGTAGGAACTGCAAGATTTGACCTTTGTGATGTCAGCCCACATCAGGGGTTTAACCTTTTATGCCGGCAGGAACGAACCAATCATGGGATTTCTTTTCCTTTCATGAGATCTATCTACCTTATGAGATTCTTTTACACCAGCAGAAGTCGAATCCAATAGAAACCTTTCCTTTATGGTCCTTAACCTTTAAGGAAGTTTCTAATATCTAGTTAATGTGTTAATTACCAAATAAAAGGTTTATATTTTTTTTAACTTTGAGGAGACATACCCACAGATGAAGTTCTACTGATTAGTTTATAAGCTAAACCGGCAAGGAACTCAATTTTTATTTTTGCGGGATCCATCCCACGAGGTAAACTCTAATGTTTAATTTGTTCAGCCAAAGGCAGTGAGTTAACCAACAGGGGAAGCTATGAGGTTTTATTTTAGGGTAAACCTAGCAAGTGGTTCAACCTTTACCTTGATAGGGTCAAATGCCTAAGAAAAGCTTTAGTATTTTTATATGGTGTCAAAACTAGCGGGGTTAAAAGTTTAGCTTTATTGAGTCGAACCTATGAAGTTTGCTTGGTGGTTAATTAATCGAGTTACACCTAGGAAGTAGTTAAAAAAATTCCTTCGGCGGAGATCGATCTCTCGTCATGACGGGCATTCTCGCTCTAGAATTAAGCCTTCACATGATCTGGCTCCATTAAACCACGTCATCTGCATCTTTATTCCTCTATATTTCATTGTTTATGTGTATTCTCCTTATTTCCAGAGCTGACGAATAAAAGTCTAAATTAATATAATGTGAACTACATTGAATCTTATAATTAATATAAAAACTAAGCCAAGGAATTAAATTAGTATTAAATTTCAATTGGCAGTTGCTTCCGGATATTGCTGCTTGTCAATTGGTCTATTCGTTATTTCCTGATTAGGAGGGGGGGGGGTGCGTTTCACATTCGAGAAAAAAACCTTTTCCGTGAATCTCGGAAAACTTCTTGAGCGAAAAGAGATAAACTTGAAACAAGTTTCCTAATTTAATAATTAGGCCTCTCTGGAGTTATGCAAGCGCTGTTCTTTCCTATAATAAGTTAGGTAGTAATTTTCTACAAAGCTCTTGAGCAAATATCCAATTTCCTACAATCCCTTCCGGGAAAAGCAAAGAAAATTTACATATAAAGCCGCATATGAGTTAAGGGAACTCAAATTTGAAGAATTGGAAATTGAAGCACGGATGCACTTAGTTTTTGTTTATAATCTTGTTTATAAGCAGAGTAACAAGAGGGAAACAAAAATCAGGCTATATAGTCTTAATTTAATTGAGGTGCTAGATTGAATCTAAAACTAGTAATGGTTCAACAACTCAGAGCATCAAAAATTTAAGGGCTCGGTTTGCTTAGAGACTTAGACTTTGGATAGTAGTACTTCTTCTTCATAAGGTGAATGAATCTAGGTATGCACACCCATTTTCTTCCTTAGAGTCTTAATTTGGATAGAGACCTAATTGATCTCTTCTTAGATTTGATCAGAGTTGGCCCTCAATTAGTTGACAAACGCCGTGCTGGACGTTGAATAATAAGCGTCCTTTGGTCCGCGTTTGTGCTTTTTACCGGTAAAACGAGGCAAGTCCTTCCAATATACTTAGATGAAGCCAATTTTAATGTCCTATTTGCCATGCTCAGTTGTTTAATTAAAAAGATAATCCTTATCCTCTTTTTAAAATGTCTTTTAAGATTCCCTTCCCCAGTAATTAGATGGTGTTTTTAGACTAATATAGGAGAGCCTCAATAACCATCTTATAAAACTATATGCTCAGTTAAAATTTTATAATCGTATTATGAGGTCAATATTTGAAATGATGGTTCCTAAACCATTTTTAGGGAAATTAGTGACAAACTTATAATAGACAAATTGTCAGTTATAACCACAGTATTTCATTTACGAATGTGATATTACAATGAACTTTAGTTACAGTAACCATATTAATGCAGGGGGGGGGGGCATAGCACTGTAAGCTTTTTTTTTACACCTTATTACACTCTTTCTATCATCCCTTTCCTATATCTTTTCTGACTCATAACGTTCCCATTAGATGACACAATTTCCCTTGTAAACCTTTCTTCATTATTCGATATTTAGGGGAAAGAATTCCAAGTGATTGTCTATCATATATATTTTCACTGAAGCATAATTTTCTTACTGGTCATGGTTCGGATTCCGGGTTCTGATTAAACAAATCCCCCTCTTTCCGTGTGCCTCTCCCATATCCATAAATTAATTGTTAATTGTTGTGACAAGTTAACAATGTTAATTAGCAAAGGAAGTTCGATGCCACCTCATGTTCACATTTATTGAATAAACATTTTCTAATAAAACTGAAACAACTTGGAATCTTCTTTTGTTTTACCTTGTCGAGTGTTGAGGAATGTTAATTAGTAACCACAATTAAACCGTGCCTATTTATAGAAGGAAACATTAACGGGGAGAGAGGGGAGTAAGTACGCTGGACACGGATTGTGAACCCTAAGTTCTAATGGGTTTATACGTGGGGAAAATGATCCAGGTGAAAATGACTCAAGTTCTCGCCGTGTAATTATGAGTTAAAGAGACATGTTTTACATAGACACTTATGTAATCCAATCAAGTCATGAGGGTAGGAAGAGATACAGGAAAGGGAGTAATAAAGGGTAAAAATAAAAATAAACAAAAGTAATAAAGTAATAAAGCGAAGATACGATGGACGGTCAATAAGTTTTGCGAATCGGTAGGGCAAAACAGAGGAAGGGGAGGGCTGTTTGTGGGGGTGTTAGGACAAGTTATGCCAAGTCAAGACTTGCAGCCGAACGCTCCTGCATCGTCTATTTAAGAAGCAGTAGCTGATCGCAGATCGTCAGTGACAAATTTTTCAACAATGAAGGAAGGTTGAGCACCGCGCAGTGATCAAATTTTTGACCAAGGAAGGCAAGAATGCAAAAGAGATCCATGAACGCATGGTTGCAGTGTACACCGACACCGCCCTTTCCTATGCATCTATTGCTCGCTGGAATAGGGAGTTCCACCATGGTCGTGAGTCTCTTGAAGATGACCCTCGTCCAGGACGCCCGTCAGACGTGACCAACGAGGACAATGTGGCCCGTGTGGAGAAGATGATCCTCGAAAATCGACGTGTGAAGGTCGAAGAAATCGAGCGTGAATTTGGAATATCACATGGAAGTGTTATTAACACCATCCACGACAATTTAGCAATGACCAAGGTCTCTGCCCGTTGGGTCCCTAGAAACCTCACGCCCCATGATCGACTTCGACGTCGTCAAAGTCCATAAGTCCAGAGTTGCACAAGCTACCCTGCACGAGTGCGGAGTCGAGGAGCTCAACCATCCCCCTACAGTGCAGATCCAGCTCCTAGTGACTACTCTTTATTCCGCCAGCTCAAGGCTGCACTGGGTGGACGCCGGTTTGGGGACGATGAACATGTCCAGCTCGCCGTCCAGGAGTGGATTGAACAGCAGTGAAGAGATTTCTGGTTGTCGGGAATTCGAAGCCTCAGGGACAATTGGCGCAAGTGCATTGAAGTCGAGGTTAGTTATATTAAAAAATAATAAGCCACTTTTCCTCATATCTCGTTTCTTTATATCCGAATTGCAAAACTTATTGACCGTCCTTCGTAGGTTGATGTGGCCAACTATTTCATTCCTTGATCCTACAAAGAGGTTAGACGTGATGTCGAGAGATCGATCTTGCAAAGGTAAACATTCGAACCCTTTGCTATTATTGACTTTCCGAGTTATAAATTTAAACCCATGCAAAGTTCGATAAATAAAATTAGTCCCCTCCCCCTTACAGTTTTACCATAAAAAGGTGAACAACCTAATGGGTTCTACCTCACAAAAAATAAGAATAAAATCAATATGAATTTGACTCTACCAAGGTGAAAATGTAAGCGTTTTGCTGGTTCTGCCACACCTAAGGTAAAAGTCTGAACATATTGCTGGGGTCCACCTCACAATTTATAAATTTGAACCTCCTGCTAGCATTTTGTGAGCTTTTTACCAATTAAAAATGCCGGACGTGTGTATTTTCCCCATGTTCCTTCGTTAAAATGTTTATCAACAAAATGGTGGAATCGTGATGACAATGGCGTTCGTTAGACTTAATTCAAGTTAGGAGCCACAGAAATAAGCCACCAATGGAGTGACGGTATATTATATTAACTGACAAATGGAGTTTTCTGAAGTTTTCGTAGAATAAGGACGTTTAATTGCTTATATGTATAATTGCTTTAGGTTAGAAAAATGCATATTAGCTTATGTCAGGTGGGGTCAGGTCAAGTTTGGTCAGGTCAGGTTAGGTTAGGGTAGGTTATGTTAAATTAGGATATGGTAAAATGGGGTACGGTTTGTTAGGTTAGGTGATGTAAACGTAAGAACATAAGAAAAGAAGGTAATCAATAGCCTATAGGAGGCAGCTCCTGTTCCCACCACACAGTTCAGTCTCACCTCATCCTCATCCATAAATCTATCACCCGCAACATCATTATTCTCATAGTCCTCTTCGATATATATTATTATCTTCATTAACTCCATTATCCTTATAATCATCATTGCGCATATCACAAACATCATTATCCTTCTCCTGATTATTATGATCAAAATCGTCATCTTCGATGTTATTATCATCATAAATATCTTTATCATCTTCCTAATAATCCTTATTGATAACATCATTATCGGCATCATATCACTATCAACACCATTCTCGATATCATTATTGTAATCAAAGCCTTAATTATTTCAAGGAAAATATCAACAGCATTATGAACATCCTTCTTTTCCTTATAATTATCAACCACTTTACCCTATCCCTCTTCATCATCATATTTTCACCAGTCCGTGGAAATTTGTTATGATTTTAATATCATGAATTGAATTGTTTTCTTTTTATTATTTTCTTGGTTTTCTTTGCTGATGGATGACCTCACTTTCCTGTTCCTTTTTCTCCCCCTCCTTTCCCTCATTCTTCTCTTGTTTTCATCATCAGTGCAAAGATGCTACAGAGAACAAAGATTAGCAAATGAGTTAGTTATATCAGAACCTCCATCTCTTTCAGAGCCTTGGAAAATTAACCTTAATTATAACTCACACAGAGAGAAATCGCACACATCGCGGTCATCAACACTTTACTCTAGGAGGGTTGAAGGATTTATTAGTTCAGAAAGGAAAAATGTTATCATTTTACACAAAAATTCAGGAATGATTCAACAATTCATATTTGGCTGAATGCAAATAAAAGCCCTCATTTATAAAATTTCAAATATACAAAGAGGAGAGGATCTTACGACATTCTTCCACTCACACCAAGTGACTGACTGCCGGACAAAAATCGGGAGAGGAAAGATTCTTGATGGAATCACAAGAAATACAAAATAAATGCCTGTTGAGGGATAAAAAGCAAAGTTTGTTAACCTACAGGAAATTCTAAAAACTCAAATACGTATGTATGCATATTCCTAGCCCCTATTTACTTCTTCATAGTTTCTGGCTAAAATCCCATAGGAAAATTACATGAAGTTTCTCTTTGTGTATTATTAGCATGAGAATTTTTCATACAATTTATGAAAAGTCCTTTGTTTTGTAGAAAGGTCAAGGACCGTCACTTCGTGATATATTGTGTCACATTGCTTCTCTATAACAGTTGCTTATAGAGATTATAAAAATAATCCCTCGGCATAATTAGGTGTTTAAGGATGATCACCTTTGTTGTAACACCCTTTTTTCCATTCTCAATATTTTTGGCCAACTAATTCCTTAGTCTTCTCTAAGAAACACGGTGCTGCAATTGATCTAAACTCTAAACCTTTTCCATTCAATAAACGGTAGGTTACAATGAATCGACTGGGCAATACAAATGCTAAAATTCTCAATAAAGGCAGCATCCCCTTAACCTAACCTGCTTTTGCGTCCGTATGGTTACAAATGGAGAATAAAAGCCGCCCAGGTCACTAAATGGGTGATTTATGGACTCACAAAAAGGAATAAGAACTTAGAGAAAGAGAGAGGGACGCTCATAAGTCGATATTACCTATAATAAAAGTGAGATTTTCTCTGCCAGATTCCAAGCAGAAGAAATTCTTGAGGGAAAACTCTGCAAATTGCTGTTTAGAAGTTCGAATGAGGTCTAACTTTGATAATGGAGACTTTCAAAGAAGGTTCAGCCAAGTTTTCTACGCTTTTTCTTCTCTTCGGGAATATTTTTTTTAGAAAGGGCGAGGTCGTAGGGGTTGAGGAGGCTTATAGACTTCATATTCCCTAAAACTCTGCCATCTATGTGTGTGTAGATGCCGCCCAGAGCGAGCTTCATACATTCACAGATACCCTAAACTATAAGTAAATAAGTAGTGAACTGCCAGTAAGGTATGAAATTGAAAGTTTATTGTGCTGATAAAAATAGCGACATAAAAAAAGAGAGAGACTAAAATAATGGAATAAATTGTACATAAGACAGGATTCTCGAGTGTTCTTGTTTCATTATCCCGGCAATTTAATGGACTATAGGATATATATATATATATATATATATATATATATATATATATATATATATATATATATATATATATATATATATATATATATATTCGACTATCATTAAAAGAATGGAAACCGGAGTCTCACACAACATGCAAAAAGGAAGTGTTCCCATGAGGGGTTTGGGATAATTACTGACAGCATTTAACCTTACTAAACTTAAACTAACCCGACCTAGCTAACCTGACTTAACCAAACCAACACTGACGTATACTAACCCTATCTAACCTAACATAGGTAACTTAACCTAACCTTACTAAACTTAAACTAACCAAAACTAGCTAACTTAACTTAGCCAAACCAACACTGACGGAAACTAACCCTACCTAACCTAACATAGTTAACCTAACCTAACTTTACTAAACCTAAACTACCCTAGCTAGCCTTCCTTAACCAAACCATCCCCGACATAACCTAACCCTATCTAACCTAATATAACCCTATGTAACCCAATATACTCCAACCTAACCTAACATTACCTAACTTAACTCAATCTAGCTTAAGTTAACCCAAACTAAACTAAGAAACCCAACCTAACCTTACCTAACATGACCTAGCCAAACCCAACCTAACTGAACCCAATACAATTTACTATATTTACAATTGTAAAAGTGAATTTATAAAATATGGGCAGGTGGTTACGTCGAGTTTATCTCTAACCTCCCCTGAGGATCTTATCGAGGAATGATAATGAATCCCAGCAATAGGAAAAGAGCACTAATCTAACGATCACAAAATATTCTTATCAAACCCAAAATCAGTGTATCCGCAGACCTATTGAGAAATAGAGGAAATAGTCCACCCGCCTCCGATTTCCAATGGCTTTTTGTTTACATAAATTCCTCTAACGATTAATCCTACGATTTCGGACCAAATGACATAAGCGCATTTTAATTTTAAGCAACGAGTTTTTTAATCTATTTACACCATTTCCAAATTTTCTGAAAAATAAATATTTGATAAAAAATAGATTTAATGATATAAGTTAAGTAAAAATTTATTTATAAAGTGATATTTTGTCAGAATATAATAAAGATTTCTTAACGAAGATTAAGAAGTAAGGTTTAATTATAAATACTTTATTGCCTTGCCTCTACTTTCTATAAGACTTGTTCCCTCTTTGGTTGCCGTCATAATGTCATCGAAAATAGAAAAATAAATACATGAGCAAGTTACACGTAGTGAAAAGGATGTAATGAACTTTAAATGTGTGGGTTTGGATATTTCGTACCAAACGTGATGAAAAAGCTTGAAGGATTTTGGTCTCGTTGATGGTTCATGAGCTTATAAAAGGTCTTGTTTAGTGAGGGCCTAATAGAGAAAACTGAAGGAGACAACAGATATGCGGAAATCCCTGCAGAAAATAAACTGTGGTAAACTCATCAATCCATGACCAAAGTGACGGATAACCTCGACATGCAAGTGATGGCATAGATAGTATATGTACACCTGACGAACGTCGCAAAACCAGGTTGCTTTGGCCCAGAGTACAAAAACAGTTAAAAAAACAGCCAAAAAATGGTTTTCATGAAACTCACAACCGACAGAGCACATGCAAATAAAAATGTCGGAATCAAGACAAGCATAATTGTCTCAAGGAAACATCAAAGCTAAATTACCAACAAAATAAGAAAAATAGAAGAAATGGAAGCAAGGAAACAAAGAAATAAAAATCAGAAGAAAAAAGTTCATGAGAAACATGATAAAGTTATGGAAAAGCCTGTAAAAACATCTTAGTTGAAGAAGAAGACCGATGTAAACGAAGAAAGAGAAGAATACAGAAACCTATGCTACAGAGAAGGAAAAGTGGCCTCATCAGTAAATAAAGAGGACGGGAGAGACTGGCAAATAAAAATAAGTGGGAATAAAGAATGAAAATTACGATCGAAGCGACGCGGCAAGGAAGCACAAATACCCGAAGAACTAGGAACAATATTAAATAATACAAGGATTGGAAGAATAGAAATACAAATGGTGCTACGCTCCAAGTTACAATAACTAAGGATGTAGAGATCGCCCTATTTGAGGAAAAATTTTACATCTCGATTTTCTCCCTATTTTCCACTCATCTTCTCTCTTATCTAAGATTTATACTTACTCCATCATTTTGTTCGAATCGAACTGACTCAAAGGTCATTCCGAATTTCGATTTCATATCTTTAATATCTCTGAGGAAAGTGCCTTAGCTTAGGGCCAAAGCTTAGAAATAAAGTCTCTCGAGCTCAGTTGAGGAAAACTCGACTCTCTAATAGAGTTAGACATAGTGAAAGAAAATGACCCAAAGGGCAATAAGCTCACACACTTACACACATCAATATGTTCACTGTAACTACAGTTTCATTATAATATTTCATTCCTAGACGAAAGATCGTCCTTATAACTGACATTTGTTTATTATAAGTTTGTCACTGATTACCCTAAAAATGATTAAGCAGGAATTGTTAGTGAAGCTCTCCTATATTAGTTTAGAAGACGACATCTAATTAAGAGGCAAAATAAATCTAATAATGTATTGTAAAACCAAAGAAGAAAATGATATAGTTTTCTACAACTGACTGAGCATTGCAATTGAGACTTGGAATTGGGCTTCAACTCTACTTATGGAAAGGTTTTCCTTCATTCTTTGTTTCCCTTTGTTCTCCAACAGAGAAGCCTTTAAAAGTACCAACGCGTTCACTAAGAAGCCTAATGATTAAAGACCAGTAGGGTATTCTTCCCCTACCTACTTGACCTACTAGGGGAACAAATAAATTAGTTCTCTCAAATTTAAGATAAATCGAGAACTATGGTGATTAATCATTAAGTTCCTTCATCGTGCGACTAAGAAGCGACTCTTTTCTCCCCAAACTAATTATAATCCAAGCCAATGGGATCCGGAGGAGTGGTAGAACCATTAGTAGATAAAGGGCGAATCTAGGACCCGAATAAAATTAAGCTTCCGTAACCAGAATTCCTTACCCTTTGGTTCATGTATGTTTAAACAAAATTGTAAACAAAATTAAGTATTCATTACCTAAATTTATATTTCCTCCAATTTCAGTTCCCTTTATTCCTAGGCGAATTAATGTAAATAGTTTTTGCTCGCAACAGAAAGGGATGGACGAAAGTGATAATTTACTCTGAAGTCATTATGGAAAGGAACTTAACGCTTGCATAATTTTATTGAAGCCATTAAGGGTTTCAATTTCTACTACTATAGAGACAAAGGTCTATTTATTAAATTGTGGAACTTATTCTAGATTTCTAACGAGAGGTTACAAAGGTTTACAGAGAGTCAAGAAAAAGGAGTCTATCACGAGCGAGTAATGCATTCGATCTCTAGTGGGAAATGACGTAGGGATTAATTTACAAACAGGAATCTAACTAAGCACATGCAGTTGAAACTCAATACTACTTTAGTGCCTTGGCTTTGTTTTAATATTAATAATAAGATTCCATGTATTTTATATTATATTAATTTGGAACTGTCAATGTTTTATTAGTCAGTTATCACCCCAAATCTAAAGATTTATCTAAGTTTTCTTAGAACTAAGGGCTATAATTTTTTTTTATTTCTGCAAGGGTTCAAAACAGATCATTCTTACCTCGCTTCTTTGTACCTTTCGTTCTTAACATTCATGAAGCTTGATGCCTAAGAAAAAAAGCAGTGCATAATATTTTATATTATAAGTAGAATGTAACTGTAAATTACTTAAGTCTTGTAAATTTTGACGCCATGTTTAAAATCTAAAGAAACTTTCAGCTTCCTTTCCAGTCAGTTGGAAATAGAAATGTTTAGCAAGATAAAAAAAGTAAGCTCTGAAATTTATGATGGATGTAGCAATTTATTCTCCAAAATCTTCCAGCCACATGTCACCAACATGAAACTTTGGTGTCAAACATCTTAGCATAAACACAGGGTCAAATTTCCCATACTTTCCTTACAACTCACATGTTGTTTTCTCCAATACCATAAACTACAATTGTCATAAAGAGCAAACAAAGAACTCAGAAGATGTTGCATGCCACAGATAACCAGAGATAGCACTCTATGTATAAATATGACCTTCGCTATCACGCAAAAATTTAAGTAAACCAACACATAGATGGTAGACTTGGCCTAGTACCAGGAAGATTGGAGAGCAAAGGTTCACAGAAAAGCATTCATTTAGACCGCGTTCCGCTAACACAGACCGACAGAAAGGAGTAATTGTCATTTGTTCCCGCACTATTTCTACCACTGTTTTGTTACTTAGGGCAACACCTTCGCAACATCATTTGACACATCTTCCTCGGTTTTACGTCCTCACTCATCATTCGATGCTCTCTTCCCAGCTGGGGTCAACATACGTCACTTGAACTTTGCCTTTTCTCGGCTCGGCATCTTTATTCGTCATTTGGCGTTGCCATTTCAGGTTGCGTTACTCCTTCACATCGACAGCCCTTTTAAATGTCATTGATAACTGAGGACATTTGAAGACATCTTTATTAAGCAATTACATCGCTCTGATTGGAGTGAAAGGATTATTGCTGAAAGAGGTGAAACTACGATGACGTTGAAGGCCTTTTAACTAAATGATTTTTCTATGTTAAGTAAATTGATTCACTTGTGTCAAATTTAGCCACTCAGATTGCTCAGCAAATTCCTGACACATATCGATATACATTTTCATTATCAAGATAAATTCTCATCTATTTTCTTATGAGATTTCATATGTAATAAATTATATTTTAAATTATCTGTCTATATATTTAATTGTATATTACCTCATATATTGGGAATCTATATACAATTCAGGTATATTCAATTCTAATTCTGATCTACTTACATTGAGATATAATTTTTTATTTAACAACTCCAGCGTGAGTATTTCATTTTATTATGAGCTTTTGTGATCTCATGTGTATTTAAAGTCATAATCTGTTAAAGAATAGATTTTTCAGGAATATTTGCTGCATTTAATGAAAGAAATTGAGTCTGATCAAAGAATTGAAAGCATTTCCGAAGACTGAAATATATCAATATTTAGAAGCTATAAAAAGCGATCTTGCGTATCTATTGGCCACGTTAAGAAATAAATTCGCTATTGATGGTATGAAAACATCGAAATATACAACTTGTGCTCTCTCTTAACCAAGATTTCATCTTCAAAGAGTAAGAGAGAAGTGGAAACATTCATTCCATCTTTGAATGAAGTTAAACAACATTGAATATAATTAGTAGCCTAAAGGAGAGATAAAATCGTTTTAAAAAGTGATCAAAACTTATAGCAATATATCTGCTGCACGTATCCTTCCTATAATGATCGTATATATTTGAAACTAAAGTTTATTAGATCAAAATATTTATGTTTTACCTTTGAACATGGTTTCCACTAATTAAATCATTTATTTGATAGATGTAGATAGATATCTTACAAAATAAATGATCAAAATAAATTCGTCCATTTTTCAAGCATTACAACCTTATACGGTATCCCAAACGTTACTTTGCACTGGAAATATAATAGTCTCACGAGGATCACAAAGGTGTGAGAGACTCACAGTCGTCCAAGAGGATGCGTGCAAAGCAAAAGTTACACGATTGGTTTTAGATGTGTCAGAGCGTTTTTGAGGCAAGAAGAAATGGTACTTTACTGCACCGTATTTTTTGAGACACCGTGTATACGAACACTTTAGATATCTGTGCTATCTACTTGCCATATTCTTCTTCTGTTCTTTTGTTCACTCTCTTCACTTATGGTTCGGTTAGTATCTGGATGTTTACGTACCCTCCTACCACAAAAGCATAGAGGGACCTACGTCTCAGTTATAGGAGTTGGGTTGGTTCAGGAGATTCGCGTGCCCTCCCTGTCCTGAAGTACCAAGTAGTCTCCTGTTAAAACTACTCGTGGTATATACCTTCGTCACATTTTTACTTGCTCAACTACATCACTTTCGTGACAAACCATTCATTACAAAGTTTCTAAGGGATCTTCCTCGTTGATTTTCTCTACTTAGCTTGAAGTAAGCCATGATACACCAATAACGATTGAAATGGGTAGAATGAAAAGGGTTTTATCTCAAGCAAATTCTTGCCATTTAAAAATGGCCTAGCTTTTAACGTATGCATTTAAAGTTGGCGGGCTGAGATTCAGTGATACTTCTTTTACCATGGTTTCCACTTTAATTTAATCTGTTTCCATTTTTTCGTCTGGTTTTCCCTCTTATCACCAATTACCCTCTTTTGTTTATTCTCGTTTCATCTTTATTTTAAGCTATGAAGCAACCAACTTAAGCATGGCTAACACAATGTCTTCTCGTGTCCTTGAATTAGCACCCCAATCGGGGAATCAAACTCGTACTTTTGAGTATATGTTCTCTTTTCGAACTTGCAAATGGGGTTTATATTACTCCGTCATCACAACCCCAATATCTAAGTGGGACGAAGTTTGGTATCGCATTCTTCATCATTCTTATTCTTCATCACTCCGTTTATTTTCATTTTCCTCGGGGGAGTTTCTACATCTCTCTGCTTATCGCATTTCGATTATTACTGAAGCAAAATGTCCTACTTAGTTACACCTCTTGGTCTTTTCTAGTTTCAAAATAGCTTTATTTCTTACCGATTCACTTTTCAAGGGATGATGAGACTCGTTGACGCGCGCCAACCCTTTGTTTTGAGAACACATTTGATGAAGATGTTTTAGGAAATTGCTTATTTTCATCCTAAAAATGGTTTTGATCATGCTTGTTTCTGGATCGTTAAGAGCTAGAGCTACAACTATTACTGGTTTCCCCGAAGTGGGGTAGAAGCGCATCGAGGCCTCTAGAAGCAAGTCAAGACCGCCCCCCAATTCAACCGTCCGTATGTATCTATCATTAGCCCCACTCGCAAGGGAGGTTGCCAGGTGTAGCATGGGTAATTACGTTACAGCTTACATCCGGAAAATTACGTGACCTTCCAACACCAACGACTTCAGACCCCCCCCCCCCCAGTCCAAATGCCAGAGATAAGACTTTGGGATAATGGGGACCCACGCTAACGAATTCCACTGACTGGATGGATCCACGAGGTCCAGCACTCAGCGTATATGTAGGTTATATCTTAGCTCTACATGTTTTTAGCATGTTTTAAATATGAGGTGAGCCATTAAATGTCAGGTTAAAATGTTTTTGGGAGTTAATCCGATGTCATGTTTTTATATATTCATTTGGGATGGCAACCGCCTCTGAGCCTTACAAGGGTGACCTGTGCCAGACTTGAGATTCATTGTTTCTTTGGGGTGGATATTTGATGGAGTGGTGTTGAGGAGTTTGTTTATAGTCAGAGATTGATTGAATTTTGAGTGTGGTTTTGTTCGTGATGAGATTTTCCATGGTTACGGGCCTGCGAGTATTCATGGAGACTCTCGTTGCTTTGTAGGATCAAATAGTGAAATTGTCCCCTCACAAAGACTCACGGCCTCCCCGCGATATTTTTTGCGTAAATTATCTAGAGAATCATCTACCACTTACCAGGTAGATTAAATTATATAGAAACAAAATCCACTAACACGCACACTACTGCCCTAAAGCAAGTCTTTATTGACTACGGGAAGCGTCGATTTTCCCATTACCAATATTGGGAATTATTTTTTAACGTGTTTTTGGAAAATATTTCCTTGTAAGGAGACTTGCCTATCAATTAATATAGCCCTTTACTAGGGTGATAAAAGCACCATGTCAATAGGAACAAACTAATATTTTAGTGTCTTAGTTCCTAATGCGTTAGATCACCGAAAACCAGGGAACATTTTAGTTATTTTTAGTTCCCAATGCGTGAGGTCACTGGAGACCAGAGAACATTCTAGTTCTTTTTAGTTTCCAGTGCATGAAATAAAGAGACCAAGTAATGGTTTAGAGCTTTATAGTTTCCAGTGCGTGAAATAAAGAGACGAAGTAATGGTTTAGGGCTTTTTAGTTTCCAGTGCGTGAGATCCCCGGGGACTTACAAAGCATTTTAGTTATTTTTAATTTCCAGCGCGTGAAATAACGGGAGTAAGTAATAGTTTAGGTCTTTTTAGTTTCCAGTGCGTGAGAACACTGGAACCTCGAAGCATTTTAGTTCTTTTTAATTTCCAGCGCGGGAAATAATGGGACCAAATAATAGTTTAGGTCTTTTTAGTTCTCAGTGGGTGAGAACACTGGAGACTACGAAGCATTTTAGTTTTCGTTTTAGTTCTTTTTGGGTGAGAAGAAAAATAAGGTCATTAAAGGTATTCGCGTAAAACGGAATGGGATATTTAGCTTATTTAATCTGATTGATTAAAGGTCCGATTTATTTCTAAGCTTTGCTCTTACTTTCCTAGAAATCATTGACAAATAAGGATAATTGGCCTCGCAATTGATTTTATTCGTGGCTCAACACATCTAAATTAATGAGGGCTGCGTGACCTCTTGGCTCTAAAAACCCTGAATCTGTCTAAGTACCTTCCCCACATGTTCACATAAATTTTACACTTCTTTACGAATCTTCTTTTCCCCCAAACTTTCTGGATAACGTAAAGGGACGGGATGTGGCGATTCCACAGCTTTAGGCTTATAACCTAAGTTTGAGCTCAGTATTTGACTGAAGAATTACCTAGTGGGTTAAGCCTCCATGCCATGGTCCTCATCGACGTGACACGGAATCAAATAGTTCATATCTCCGTCCCTTTATTTTCCGACTGTTCGTTTTCCTTCATGTATCATTCCGCTCTAAACTTGTCGTTTCAGCGACTTTTTTTAACTAATAATCCCGGTTTTAGCTCACTTTGAATTCATCTTTCGTTATTTCACTCCACCTCAATGACAAGTTTGAACTACCTCAGTTACCCCAAGAAATACGTCACATCCTCACATACAAACACTATTCTCTACCTAAACAACTCCCCCTTTAATTTTTCTCCCCTCCCTTCTATCGTCCATTGGCAACTTTACGACCCTTCCTCCATCCAACGATCGGATGCCTTCCCCTCATCCAGAAGGAAAAATAATGTCTTCTAAATCGGACTGAAAAAAACATCAGTTTCCGGGTTGTTGGTCATCCGAACGTTCGCTTTCGCACACCGGAACTCGTATAAAGAATTAAGTCGTTTCGGAATTGTGTATCAGGATTTGAGAGAGAATGATGGTATTATTTTCTTATCTCGTAATATTATATGCTTTATTTTAGCTTATTTTAGGGGGATCATAGAGATCGTAGATGGACTGGAAGGTGGCTGTGTATTGGAATTGATTTGGGAATTAGTTAGAAGGGAAAAGTGAGGATAATCAGGACATGATAATTTGATGGTTAAAATTAAGATATAAGGGAATATTTATTATTTTAGACCAATTTAGTAGTTTGTATAGGATAATCTGAAAGGTTCTTAAGTATTCATTTCATTCAAGGGGGTGGGTAATAATACTAGAGAGGCGGAGAAGAGCAAGATATGCCTGTTGATAAATCTGAGGTTATGATTAAAGTAAAATACACACAAAAAACAAAAATACGGCAGGAAATGATGGAAAACAACGAATGGAAGTGTTAATAGACTGGTGTCTTCAGGTAATGGGAAGACTTGCCTCATAAGGAGGGGCAGGTTATAAGATTCAGGAAGAGTAGGTGGCAAACAACAGTTCCATATTATAGCTGTGAAGGGAATGAAGAAATTATCAACCTGGTTTATTCTAGCTTTGATTCAACTTTAGCAAGCAGTTTGTTTGTAATTTAAGAGGCACTATAGTGACTGGCTGCATGGAGAGAAGTGAAAGCTGAGCCACCCCAGACATGGAAACATTCTTCAATCCACTGCCGAATTAGTACCACATAGATCCAGAGAAGCTACTTAAAGTAGTATTTGCTATAAATAAACAGTAGGCAGCTTATGACAGGCAGAATTATCCATGCCCGAAACTTGATCATTCAAAGACATTCTAATAATAGATTCTAAATCTAAAACTTAAACAGAATTAAGTGGTTAAATTTCATTTATACTGGAAAGTCATGAGAAGTATTAAATATGAAACTCGTCAAGTTCTGTCTGTACTAGCCTAGAGATGCAATCCAGATCCATATTAACAGATTAGAAAAACTTTGGAGAGAATGAATGCGTGCAAAAGAGGTAGCATGAGAAAGGAAAAAAAGGATGATTTAGGAAGAGTAAAATCATCAGCATCTGTAGAAGTAGGACAGGAGGTCATTGATGAAGAGGAGGAAAAGAGCAAGGGAGAAAACAGAACCACTAGAAATTTGGAAAGGGGGTGACTTAGTATCATCAACTACGAGAGAGATTAAACATCCAGACAAGAAACTAGAGTTCAGGCAATCTAGAAAGTGGGTAAAGCTATAAGGAGAAAGTATAGACCAACGGGACTTGTACCAGACTCAAAAGCCTTATAAATGTCAAGTCTAACGACATAGGATCCTCTAAAGTTCTTGAGAGAGCTACACCAAATGTGAGTCCCAAATGCTAGATCACCAGTTGAGCAATCCTTACGGAGGCCATTTAGGGATGTGAACAGTAAGTAATTTCTCGAAGGTTTTATAAATAGCAAAAGTTCGAGCAAATGAACGATAGTTGTAGCAGTTAGAACGGTGACCCATTCGGGGGAGGGGGGGCAGGGTATATAAGAATATACTTCAAATATGATTGAAGGATACTGAATCTTAGGAGGAGGCAAAATAAGCGGCAAAACGCAAGTGCTAATTCATTGGCAAATTACTTGCGGAGACAATGAGAAATGCCATCAGGGCCGATCCCTTGCCAACCTTCAGAGACCTAAGTACGTTGTAGACCTTGAATATTGACATGATAAGGGGGCCATAGTATTTGAGAGAGACTGAGTGATGGGAGCATTGGGATCATCTAGGGAAGGGTTGTAGGAAAACAAGAAGCTAAAAGGAGAAGCTTTATTTGAGGAAGAGCAACTACAGAACCATTAGGGTACGAATAAAGGAAGAAAACTAGATTCGACATTTTTTAGAAATAGATTTAGCTAGGGCGCAGAGGCCACTGTTAGTAGGAGATAAAATCAGGCTGTTACCTTGATTCTTTTTGAAGAAGTGAAGATAATTGATATATTTATGACAATGAGGGATGATAAAATGTAATCTAAAGTTGAAATTGATACATAGGAGCCAAAAGAGGTAAATACAGGGTATGTGATAGGGGTTAATATTTCATGTGTTATGCCAATCAGAAAAGTATGTGTTATACCGGGTGTCCCAGAAAAAAAGTTAACCGTACTTTGAATTAGTATAACTCAAAAACTGTTGGCGATTTCTGGATCCTGCCAAGAGTGTGTATTTAACAACTATGTATCTGTCAATTCTTAAAATTTCATTAAATTCTCTTTTATAATATTGATACACCAATGGGTTTAGTGGAGGCTATAAAAAATATGTTTGCGCAAGGAAGTAGAATAATGAAACGAAACCTAGGAAGGCTAGGCCACCGTGCACTTTCAAGAGAAACGTATGCAATTCTTTAAGCAAAGTTTAGGGCATTTTACATTCGTTTTTCAGCCACGCTGTGGTATGGTCTCGTCATTATTGCTTACTAAGCAAATCAAAGCGTTTCTGTGTAAAAGGTTACTTCTTTAGAACCTTTTTAATCATGCAGTTAACAAAAGATCAACGCGTATTTGTAGTCACAAACTATATTAAGACTGGCAGTATTAAACAAGTACAAGATTAATTTAAACAACATTTTCAAGGTAGGCAGCCACCAAGCAAGCCCACAATTTTGAATATTGTTCACAAATACCAACATCAAGGAACATGCTTAAATCTAAATAAAGGTCGCTCGGGTCGTATGAGAACCATAAGAACAACAGAAAATATCGAAAATGTTCAGATGACACTTCTTCAAGTCCACATATATCAGTCAGAAAGAGAAGCTTACAATTGTCAAAGTCATCATTAAACCGCATTATTAAAATGGCTTCCCTATAAGATACATGCAAGACAATTTGTCGAATGGCTTCTCCATAAACCTGCTCGTGTCATGGAAAACATTGTCATTGGTGATGAGGCAGCCTTTTTCATGAATGGAAAAGTAAATAGCCATAACATTCGGCAATATGCACCACTGAACCACCACCCCAGCATTCAACTTCGACACACGTATTTGTCAACAGAAAGTGTCTGTGGATCGGAATATGCGAGAATGGATATCTTGTCGGCCCATTGTTTTACGAGAATCACTTGAACGGTGCTGCCTACCTCAGCATGATACCCGAAAGGATCTTCCCGGAACTCCGCCAGATTTACGGCAATCAATTTAATAGACTTTGGTGGATTCAGGACGCCGCATCAGCTCATAGAAAGCTTGCCGTAAGAAAAAACTAAGAGAAACGTTTAACACCCGCATTGTAGCGCTAAATCATGCAATTAAATGGCCCACAAGATCCCCTGACTTAACACTTATGGAGATATCTAAAGAATAAAGTGTATTCTACCTCACCACAAAACATCAGCCAGTTAAGAGATAGTATCACACTTAAAGTCAATAGACTTAAGGAAAATCACAAGTTAATTTGTATTTCCCATATGAAGAAGTGTTTTTGTTAAAAATGGATTTAAATATATTTGTTAATTTTACACTTCGAAATTTAATTATTTTACTTACTTGCACAAACATAACTTTGATAGCCTATACTAAACCCATTAGTGTATCACTATAGTAAAGGAGAATTTAATGAAATTTCCAGAATCGACAGATAAATAGTTGTTAAATTTGTTTTGTTTTGCAACACTCATAAATCTCTAATAGATTTTGAGTTATACTAATTTAAAGTATGGTTAACTTTTTTCTGGGACACCTTGTATATTAAAAGAAACTAGATAAATACCAACTCTTACATGTTTTGTAAAATGTATTTTAATTGTTTAACTTATCTAGTGACGACAAACATAGCCCACTGAATTTGTGTTTTGCTTATTTCAGTGTTTATTTTTATAGTGATACACAGATAGCCTACGTATTTATTTATTTTTTAGTCTAGAGGTTCCATATAAAATAGTTAATTAGAGTTAAGATGTGCCGCTATAAGTAAAAATGTGGGTCGGATGCCATTACAGGCATTATGTACCCGACGGACACTTAAGTTTTTAGTATAAACAAACAGCTGCATAATGTTCACGTTTCCCACTTCAGAGGTTCGGGAAGGCGTGAGGTCAAATGTGCAATTGCGCTTCATTAATAAGGATTCAAAACTGTACCCAGGACTATGATAGATAGTACAATTTATCATATATAATGGCATAGGTTAGGTTAGCTAAGTTATTATGGTTATGTAATTATATTAAGTTAATTTTGTCCGGTAGGCTAAAGAAAAGCTCCGATTAGAGAATTTGTACTTATTTTTATGTGGAAATTAATATTTTTTTAGATAATATAAATATAAATAGACGGAAAGATAAGTAAAGATTCCTTCATAGCAATGTTGAATTAGCCTCGCAAGCAAATTTTCCTCTAAAACGTCAACTGAGCTGCGCAGGGTTTTAATTTTCGAGGAGTCGTTTATAAGTATCCCAGTTGGCTCGAGCGTAGCTCTTGCGTTATGGGATAAGCACTTGAATGGGGGAGGTTAAGATTTTAATAAGGATAGCCTGGTGGTCACTGTGGATAGGAGAACCCGGCTCAATGAAGTAATTGTAAGGGAACACAGTGCTAGTGAGCACTATGTCTGGTTTTGTGGGTGATCTGTGTGTAATGTATGTGGGGAAGTTTGGTCCAATTTTTGTCATAATCTGTCTTTCAATAAGTGTCTCAAGATTCCTGCCTGCTAGGTTGGTCGACGTATAATCAAGGGCAGCACTCCTCGCATTGAGGTCGCCGGCAAAAGGAACGGTTCTGCCGTGACCACAAAGCTGCAGGAAGTTGCGAGGGGCAAGTACCCTCTCCTTGGGGGCTGGTACCCTGTTGCCAGAACCAGGGAGCTCACTGCCGTACAGGCCTCAACAACGTGGTATGACTCGTCGAGTCCACTTATTGATCTGAAGTTAAGACCTCTTTTCACAGCTATCGCGCATCCGTCAAAACGTTCTTTGCTGTGATTTTTGGTTAAGACATTGTAGGGGAGAATTTTTATCCTGTCTGTGTCATTCATCCCATGTTCTGGGATAAATATAACGTCTGGGTCGCATTGTCGTATTACGTTACCGTATAGTGTTTTTTTTTTTCGTCCAGCCGTCAGATTTAAAATGTAATATTTTTAATGTCTCCATTGTCTAGTTCACTAAAGATTCTTGTTTGTGGTCATGTTGTTTTTGGACTTATTCTCTTACGAGCTTAGGTCCTTCTGGAGTGTTTGGTAGCGTGATGGTTTTGTCTGTTCGTTTTTTCCTGTATTCGCTCTCCGTTAGAGTAATAAAGATTTCGGGTGTAAGTTTGATCAAGCCTTGGAGTAGAGCCTCCTCGACTTGTTTCTCGCTGTAGTCGTCCGAGGCGAATTCCCATTTGTATCTTCCGGCTATTATACCTTCTGATACATCAAGGACATCCATCTCATTAGGGAAGGGGGACCTTTCAGCAGCGAATATCTTCAAGTTAATTTTTCTTGAATGGTAAGCGTGCTTAGATTCCCTCTTACAAGAAGAGGACGATCTCGGCCGTCTCTGAGGCTGTGAGGTTTAGCGTGAGCGAGGCGAATGTGCGCCCCTTTCCCTCAGGTCTCGCAGTCTCAGTCACCGTAGCCTCATTATCTGCCTGTGTGTGTGTGTGTGTGTGTTCGAGTTTGTGTTTTGTGAAATTTGCGTGTTGTTCTGTTTTTCGGATCGTGTCTTTGCCTCCTTTGCTGCCTGAGCCTGGATCCTAGGATCCCTGGAGGGAGCTGTGGCGCTGGCTGTGGTGGGGAGAATCTCCTCCGACCGTGAGTTTGGGGGACACCACATCTCCATTCCATTATGCGTCAGCATTCTATTAAGTTCATCCGCAAAGCACCCCGAGGAGGAGAGATTTGCAATGTGAGCATAATAGATGCAACACATAATTTTGGTCGACTTCTCGTTCTCGACGTGGAGATATTTATGATTTCCCTTAGACTCTGCAACATCAGCTTTGGCAACTTGACGTAGGTACTATTCACTTTGTTTTCTTCTTTCTGGCTCTTTTAGTTAGTTTTTTTCTTCAAAAGTTCTTTCTTGACCGGGCAAGCCATGGAGAGCGTCTTATGTTCTCCTGCGCAATTCAGGCACTTCATAGAGGTACTCTTACAGCTCCTCCAAGAATGTGTATCCGACGCGCAGATAGAGCACATAAGAACGTTCTCCCTGGGGCAGGTGGCCGTGGTGTGCTCTTCATACTTTTAGCATTTAAAGCACATCTGGAGGTCGATAAACTCCTTACGTTCAATCTGCTCAGGGCAGAAACGGACATTAAAGAGGAGCATACTTCCCTCCGTGGCCTTAACCGCCATTCCGTGTAGGGTGCTTATCAAATGCCTGCAGGTTGTTGTCCGACCAAGGAGACTCGATGAAGAGTTCGGAGGGAAAGGGGGGAAGCACGTTCACTCCTCGGAACGGGCACACGAAAGCGAGTGGAAATTTTCAGCTTTTAATTCACAAAAAATCGTAATGAAAATTACTCAGTAGCACTACTAAAACTTGTCCATAAGGATTTACCAAGAGCGTGGTACAACGTACAAAAATCGGTGCAAAATAAAGTTAGGCAGTAGCAAAATCTTTACAGAAGTAGAGAGAATCAGACGAGCTAAGGTAACCATAGCAGTCTCGGAGTAATAGCAAACCCGTTGGAGTTCCCTGAACTCTCATACGCCGAGTTCGTTCTACGAAGACCTGGCCACTGGTCTTCCGCTCCTGTCAATCATCCGAGGTAATCTAGTATCCTACCCTCGTAAGTCACCTCATTCTCTCAAGTACTAAGAATACCCCATAATTGAATAATGAAAAGATTTAGTAATTTTAGTCCTCTTATTTAAACCATCGAATTAATTCATAATTCCCGGGCCCGGCTTCCATTAATTCCTGCCCGCTAAAAATTTCATTGTTAAGCTAACCTTTGTGCTAATTTCCATTATTATTATTCTTGTCTCCATATTTAATAATTTATCTTGTATTAAAGCTTATTTTTGTAGAGGTGTTTCCTTAAATAATTCCAGAGTTGAATCTGGCAAACGAGTTCCCCTGGTGAATAGCCAACCTGTAATTAAGTCGCACTCTTACCTTGGGAGGCCATTGCCTTCCTTTCGCTGCATACCTACCCGAGTACAGGGCTGAAATTTGCCGCTCTGACTCACTTACGTATGTACCCATATTAGACAGTGGGACATACTGTGTGGTTCCTCGACACTCATTATATATCATTTCCATTTTTATGTCATTGCGCTCATCCCTATCGAATTTATCTTTTCAGGTGTTCATTCCTATCCCATTTATCTTTTCTAGTACTCATATGATTTCATTCCTATTGATCTGTCTTATCGTTGATTTTTATTACATTTATTTATCTGTCGTAGTGTTCGTTTTCTTATTCCCATTTATCTGACGCAGAGATCATTTTAATCTCATTTATCTGTCGTAGGGTTCATTTACTTATCCCCATTTACCTGGCGTAAAGATCATTTTAATCTCATTTATCTCTCGTAATGCTCATTTGATGTAATTTCTATTTATAGCGTAGTGCTAATTTCATCCAGTTTATAAGTCATAGTGTTCATTTATATCTCATATGTCTGTCGTAGCGCTTATTTTAATCGCATTTATCTGATTTAGTGTTCACTTTTAGCCCATTTATCTGTCGTAGTTCGGCTATTATTCCATTTATTAAACATAGTGCTCTTTTTATCTCATTTTATTTACAATTTTCTTAAATTAAATAACGATGAGAAGTAGATAAATTACAATGTTAAATTTAACGTTTTTAAAATGACTTTTCAAAGTTGAATTGGCGACAAGAAAAGAGATTTCTCTATAAGACCCGACTTTTATAGATATCTTTGGGCGATGCCCTTGCAGGTTGCTACTATAGAGAGCTTTAAGCCTCTGGCTGTAATAACCTTTCCAAAATGAGATGTCGATGCACATCAACACCACTATAATTTCCCCATCGCCTTATGCCTCTCAAGACAAATCTTTCGCCAAATGCCCATGCTAGTTGTCGCCGTGATAGGTTTCAAGACCAACTGTAACTGCTTACCTACGTGGTAGAGAAGACATGCATCAACGCCACTAGAAACCCCATCCCTCTCTTCCCCTCACTTCCACTCCCACCTCCTTTTATTGTCCATCAAGCACAATGCCCGCCCTCAGATTTTTCAACTAAAATTGGCCAAGAGAAAAACGATTTGGCGTCTTGTCTATCCTAGTACGTGAGTTCCGACATCCTTGGTTTCGCGTATAGAAGGGAATAGGTAAGCTAGAAACGAGAAAAATACCCGTAGTATTAGCGTACTGTACACGTTGACAATTCTCTTAAAAACCGTTTTCATTTGTGTAGAACAATAACATTTGTAAAGAAAGCTTATTGTGCTAAATCTCCGGCACATTGACCACGAGGGACACCTGACTAGGCCTAACTACGTCAGATGCAGTAATTATGTGACGGTTGTCTCCTACAGTGAAGGAAGTCCCGATTGACAGTTTATTCTCCCATTACAACCACTCACCGCAATGAGATGGAATCGGCTGGCAGTTTAGTTCGTCAGTCCTTATCTCTCTGATTTTCTGCACTTGTGCGTCTTTCCTTTTGTGTCGATTTAACAATTTATTTTTTTTATTTACTTATCCAGTTTCGACCCTTTTACAATTGTTATTTAATATATACCTATCATGTCTCTTTTTATATCTACATCTGTGTCTGTTTTGTCTATATCTCGAATTCTTATGTCTATTTTTCTACCTAAATCTATTTGCGAACTGTCTTGAAATTCTGTCTATTTTGAAATTATTGTCTTTATGTTTACATCGCTCTCGTTAATACCATGACTGTTTCAGATCATTATCTGATTGTCTGTCTTTAAATCATTTGTTTCGTCATGGCTGTTTGTATGTTAACATCTCTCTTGACTTCATATCAACATATGTAGACGTCTTAAGCCGAAATGTTGTTTGTATGTGGGTCAGAAAGTATACCTTTCCATCATCTTGCGCATTTTGTTAAAGGTGACTAAACTCGGGTATGGGAAGTGACGATAATTGTCGTGAATGTCGTGGACTTTATCCTGTCAGACCAATTAATCTGCATCAATGTGTAAATCGAGTAGGTGGCTGGAATGTGTGGGTATACAGGAGTTAGGCAAAATAATTGGAACACGTGTTAAATTCAGAATATTTATTTAATACGGAGTTGGTCCTCCTTTTTCTTTCTGAAGAGCGTCTATGCGTCTTGTAACTGATTCATATAGCTTCCAAGAGATACCCAAATTGCTCCAAAATATTAAGATCTGGAAATGGTGAGGGCCACTAAATGTGTTGTAGCTCACTTCTTCTCTTCATACCAATTCTTAATCACATGAGTGGTGTGTATTGGGGCATTGTCATCTTATAAAAATCACTCACCATCACGGATAATGTCTGAACTATGCGATGGACTTGATCTTCCAAAATATTCAGATATTCGTTGCTGTTGATCCTACCATGCAGGGCAACGATTGAACCAAGAGAATTCCAAAATAAATGCTGCCCAAACCATCACTGACCATCATCTGTGCTTCACTGTAGGAAGAAGGCAGTCAGGATTAAAAGCTTCTCCGAGCTGGCTCCACACAAAAACTCGCCCAGCAGTGGGGAAAAGAGAAAAACTGTACTAGTCTGAGAATATTACTTGCTTCCATTGTTCTGTCGACTAGCCCTTGTGATCTTTACACCAGTTGAGCGTTTTCTGAATGTTTTGATTAGAAAACAATGGTTTCTTGATGGCGGCTCTCCCATGATATTCGGCTTTATTAAGCTCATGGCGAACAGTTTTGGTCGAAAATGGGCTAGTGAGATGTTGATTCAACTCTGCACTCATTTTATGGGCAGTTGTTCGGGGATTTTTCATCACAATGCGTTTCAACACTCGTCGGATTCTTTCAGCGAGCTTCGAAGTCCTGCCGGAATTACTCCTAGTGTTGGAGGTTTTGCCTTGCTTCTTGGAATCTGTCTTGCTCCTTGATACGGTAGCTCTTGAAAAAACAAAGAGAATTTAGCTGTTCTGGTGAAGGAAGATCCTGTAATTCGAGCTACAACGATTTGCCCTTTTTCGAAATCATTGATGTCACGCATCTTATCATCTATACCACGAGCTGAAAAAATTAGGATGGACATTGAAATATTGCTGTTAAATTTCTAATGGTCCTATTATTTGGTTCAACCCCTGTATGTCATGAAGAAAAGAGTGAGGGGGGCTTCAATGTATTTAAAACAGGGAGATGGCAGATGCGTGCTATGTGGGAGACAAACCTGAAAGGAATGAAGAGTTTGTGTAGGATGGAGTGAATGAAGTGTGATCAGGTGCAAATCAGGGTAGTATAGGAGTATAGGCGTGTGGCAGTACCTTTGAATCATGCACGAGAGGCTTGGGTATGAATGTATTAGGTTGAAAAATATGTGGATGAACTTGAGATTTGCAATGGTGGAATTGTGTGTGGTTGCAGTGTATGGACAAATATAATGGTAGAAGTAAGAGTGAGAAAGTGAAGTTCTGGATTGAGTTAAAACGAATGGTAAATGGAATAAGGATTGGGTATCGGTTGAAAGTGCTAAGAAGTTTGAATGAAATGGAGGATTAGGTAACAAAATAAGAGCGGGAATGACTGGAGCGTTTGGTAGAAACGAAGAGAATGAAAAAAGAGAGGATGGTAGGGTTCTATACTGAAAGAAACTTATGTGTAGCAAACACATTCTCTTAGCACAAAGATGTGTAAAAATTCGCATAATTTAGGAAAAGGAGAAAAGAGGAACTTAAAAGTATTATTCACCTCTAACAAGTAGGAAAATTTTGTCGCGCGGTGTATTTGATGTGAAAGCTCTATGAGGAATGAGTGTGGGAATATAAGATCGCATGATTGCGCTGTGTAAGGTTAAACTGGTTGAGGCATTAATAATAAGGCATGGCAAGGTGGAAAGGAAGGGAGATTCAGAAGTGAAAGGTTATTGAATCGGAGATAAAGAGGGGTTTTATGGGAGAATGCTGGAGAGTAGAGGAGAGGAAATAAGTGCGAGCATGGAGTTAGAACTAATGTGGAATGGATAAAAGGAGGTAGTAGTAGGTGGTGGAAGGGATTTGCGTGGGTGTGCCAAGGTGGGAAAAAAGGAATAAAGTGGAGAATGGTGGAATGACGATGTGAAGCCTGTAGGGGAAAGACAAAAGCAGGCGTATTTGGAAATACTTACGAGGGGCGGTCAATAAGTTTTGCGAATCGGTAGGGCAAAACAGAGGAAGGGGGATGGCTGTTTGTGGGGGTGTTAGGACAAGTTATGACAAGTCAAGACTTGCAGCCGAACGCTCCTGCATCGTCTATTTAAGAAGCAGTAGCTGATCGCAGATCGTCAGTCACAAATTTTTCAACAATGGAGAAGGTTGAGCACCGCGCAGTGATCAAATTTTGACCAAGGAAGGCAAGAATGCAAAAGAGATCCATGAACGCATGGTTGCAGTGTACACCGATACCGCCCCTTCCTATGCAACCATTGCTCGCTGGAATATGGAGTTCCGCCATGGTCGTGAGTCCCTTGAAGATGATCCTCGTCCAGGACGCCCGTCAGACGTGACCAACGAGGACAATGTAGCCCGTGTGGAGAGGATTATCCTCGAAAATCGACGGGTGAAGGTCTAAAAAATCGAGCGAGAACTTGGAGTATCACATGGAAGTGTTATCAACATCATCCATTAGAATTTGGCCATGACCAAGGTCTCTCTCTCCCTATTGGCTCCCTAGAAACCGCACGCCCCATGATCGACTTCAACGTCGTCAAAGTCCACAAGACCAGAGTTGCACCAGCTGCCCTGCGCGAGTGCGGATTCGAGGAGCTCGACCATTCCCCCTACAGTCCAGATCTGGCCCTTAGCGACTACTTTTTATTCCACCAGCTCCAGGCTGCACTCCGTGGACGCCGGTTCGGGGACGATGAAAATGTCCAGCTTGCCGTCCAGGAGTGGATTGAACAGCAGTCGGGAGATTTCTGGTTGTCGGGAATTCGAAGCCTTAGGGACAAGTGGCGCAAGTGCATTGAAGTCGTGGGTAGTCATATTGAAAAATAATAAACCACTTTTTCTCATATCTCGTTTGCTTATATCTGAATTGCCAAACTTATTGACCCCCCCTCGTATTACTGCAGATGTGAATAGCAGGGTGATGAGGGAGAATGTAGATAGGATGAAAAGGCAAATGAAACAATTACACAAACTTACTAAAAGGTATACATGACCCATTCCAAGATTTAACAAAAACCTTTTACTTAAGGTGATTTTTCAGAAAAGGGCAACTTTTATAAAATTATGAATGCAAATGAACGGTAAAATCGTTCATAGAGTGAGGAGAAACCATTGGTTTTTGTGTCACCCGTCTCTACATGGCAAGGCGAAATTGAATGCAAATAAAAGCACTTCTGAAGGATAATACTTTTTTATTGTTATATGGCAAACAACAATAAAAAGGTTATCTTCAAACATGGATCTCTTTGCATTCAATTATCAGGGTGTACACCATCAATTGAGTAGTTTGACACCAGTCATATCTATTCGACATGGCAACCATGCTATTCAGTGGAATCGAACCTGGAAATCTCTTAATTACGGGAGTGGAAAAAGAAATCACGTTAATTACACGTAGTTTTTTTATGAAAAAAAATATGAAAGGATTAAAAAGTGTAAAATTAATTTCTGAATTTTTTCTTTCTTAACCTCACCGCCCAATCAGAAGACGGAGGTGAGCCTTAATGTGATGTGATAAAATTCAATCCAAAATATGAGACAAAATTAAATTAAAAAGGGTTAATATTCATTCGCAATTTCATGGCAGGCTGTACTTTTTTTTCTCTGCCTATATTTACAGGCCTCGTGTTCGAAACCCTTATTAGGCAGCAGAGTGACGTAATTAGAGTCGCTACTCAGTTGACAATTTGTATTATATTCAAACTAAGTACACTGAAAACTGCTGCAACGTGAAAGAACGGCATAGGAGTGGTAGAGGATAAAAGACAGGTGGATTATTCAAGTGTGATCATCATCATCATCACCACTAACTCTATAATTGAAGAAGGGGATTTTTTTGAGTATTTGAATAATAACTTCATCTTAGTTTGGTTATGACTTATGTTTTTTTTTATCAAAGTTCAGAAATAAATATAAACTTTGAAATTTTGTGAATTTTTTAAAACCTAATAATTACAAATGGTGAAGTTCAGAAAAAATTATTTGTATATATTTTCTATAACTCTATATTTTAGCAACGTGACATTTTGAAAGGGGGGAAATTTAGTTTAGAGTTCCTTTTTAAAATTATTATAATTGGCCAAGTTCAGAAAATTTATAAAAATTTAACCGTGGCTGCTTTTTTTAGATTTAAAATTTTAATCTTAGTAAAGAAGCTTAAGCTCCCATCGCAGGGGGGAGTGGCGAAGCCATTGCCTGGTTTACATATGAAGCCGCCTAGGAATTAATGGACATGAAATTGGAGAAATTGCAAATCGAAGTAACGATAAACTTATCTTAGTTTACAGTATTATCTAAAACCATAGGAACTAAAGGGAAGAGGAAATAGGGCAATAGAGGCTTAATTTGAATGAGGTCCTAGAATTGACTTTTACTATAGTAATGGTTATCTAATTTCCCAGCATTCCAAGTATTAGGGACAGACCATTTCTTTAAGGGTCGGTTCGCTTAGAGAAAATAGACGCTTCTTGGTTCCATGGTCAAAGAACCTATGGATCAACTCCCATTTTCCTCCTTGACCTAAAGTGGAGAAAGAGCAGGCTGCTCTCTCCTCCGATTTGATCAAAGCCGGCTTGCAATTAGTGGATCAATGCCGTGCTGGTCTTTGATCAATAAGCCCAATTGGGACACGGTTTTCTTTTTATCAGTTTCCTGTTAAGGTAAGAAAAGAGGGAATTTAGCCCTTTCGTAAGCATAGTAGAAGTCGATTTTAAGGTACCATTGTCAATACTCCATAGGTTATTACAAAACCATGCTTCTATTATATTATGCCTCTTTAGATTTCATTTCCCCGTATTTAGATGGTATTTCATAAATTAATTAATATAAGGGAGACTCAATACCAATCCCATAATATAATATGGTCGGTTCCAATTTTAACTATGGATCGTTGAACGGATGGCTCTTAAGCTATTTGTAGGGAAATAAGTAATGAAGTCATAATACACAAATGGTTAGTCCTAATAACATTTTTGTTTAGTCATGTAGACTTATTTTCCTATATTGGGGACGATGATCAATAAGAGTAATTAGCAGGACCTTGTGGAAATTGTTTGATGATGATGATGATGATGATGAAGGATTCACCATGGATTTCCTCCTAATAAAGTTTAGTGTATAAAGCAGTCAATTATGAAAGTCTTATAATGGCCGTAGATGGATCGTGATGAACCGTTATAACCCGGTAGTTTTTGTTAGATCCACTGAAAATGTCTGAGTCCTATCTCAGTGGGGAATTGCAGTTTAACTTGCTATCTGAACTATACTCTATGTAGCAAAATGACATCTTCTGTAAAGTCACCCCAAATCGGTGCTAGATTTGGTGACTTACCACTCCCGATTTGGGTTAACTTTAATCAATGAAGGAATGAAGTTTCTAATCCAGGACTCCACAACACTGATGTATCCATAAAGACAGATGAGATGTATGGAGTAGATAATGCGAGATGGTCAGTTCTTCCTTTTCGCATCTCTCTAATTTTTCCTTCTTTATTTTTTTATAGTTCTTCTCTTTTACTAATTTATGATTTAAATCTGAATAGCCTAAACGGATGCAGACATACTTTGAAGAGTTGTGCAAAGATCGCGAAGTTACGGATGATGAAAATGTGTGACAGTTAAATAGTCGGAATAACTCAAAGGGAGAGCAGAGCTGACGAATTTTAAAAATGACTTAATTAATGCAATATAAAATATATTAAATCCTATAATTTTATACACAATTAAGCTAAGGAATTAAAATAGTATTAAAGTTCAAATTGCATGTGTTTAGGGAGATATGCTGCTGGTCAATTTATCCCAGCGTCTTTTCTTGATTGTGGCGTGCGAATATCTTGCTAATCCTAGTCGAAAAAGCGCCTCTATGGAGTCATTTGTTCTTTTTAAACAGCTTCATTGTTGGAAAGCAGAGAGAAAATAAAAAGGGAGACACTCCCGTAAGCAAAGTTGAAGCAGATGTTCATTTCCTATTTCTTAATGCTCAGTGAGTTAGATCATCCCTAAATAATGTGGTTTTTTTAATATTTATCATTATTTTAAGGATATAAATACAAACCACTAGAAACTTATTTATATTAAATAAGTATTTATTTAGTAATTTAATAATATAATTTTCATCAGCTTCTTACACTAGTGTCCATCTTTCTAGTCATTTTTAAAACCAGGTTTGTAAAGATCATTTACTTTGATTTCAAAAAGTTCTTAATGTTGTTTTGCCCTCTTTATTTGGTTAACATCTTCATGGATCATGACTAATTAGTTCCTAATCGGAATTGTTAAGCTTTTGTTTATATTTTATCTCTTGAGATATGGAGTCGCGCGTTGTCTTGAAGAACGAGTACTCTTCGTTTATTGATTAATGCTGGTATTTTTTCCCTTCAGCGCCGCATGTAAACGGTGTAAATGAACACACTAAAACTCCTTGTTGATAGTCTGATATGGGTTAAGAAGTTCAAAATGGATTATTCCATTTATATCCCGAGTGCACAAGGGAACCTTCCGTGGATGAGACCCTGTTTCGGATGGGGTATTGTTTTTTTCTTTTTACAATAATAATCCGTTGTCTAGAACGTTTAATATTATCATGCATAAGCCAAGTGTTGTCTTCTCTAAAAATCGTATTAAAAATGTTTTACTATTTAGTCGTGAAATGTGAGATAAACAAACATGCTTTCGATTATTTCCATCCATAAAATAAAGATAAACATGAAAAAATGCCTCATTATATAAGAGATGACCTAATTTAAAACCATCCGCATTCAATATAATATTTCATTTCCCTTTTATTTAGAATATGTCTCCTAAACTAATAATATAAGAGAGCCTAAATAACAATCCCATGATAATAAATGGTCGATTACAATTATAACCTTTTTATAGGAGGTCTAATTCGGCTGAATACTTTTAACTCATTTTTAGGGAAATCATTTACAAACTCATAATAACCAAATGGTCATTTATAACCACAATTTGTCGTTTACGAATGAGATATTACAATTTCCTTTTAGTTACGGTAACCATATGGACGGAGGAGAGTGGGGTGTTTATAGCCCTTTAGTGTTTTTCCTACAGAGTAGATCAATGGAAAAGGACGATCAATAAAACAATTAAAAAACACACAGACAATCACATATACACTAATAAATGCCTTTGAGCTCTATATTGTTTGCCGGTGCGCTTTGTGCTCATTAGTGTTTACTTGCTCTCAGAAAATGCTCAAAATTTGTTTTTAACTAATCTCAAACTGGCTAAAGTTTGTTCAATTTGGATCACAATGTACTCTAAATGTGTTCTGAGTTCTCATAAAGTCTTCAAATGTGGACAAAAATGTCCAAGTGGATTTAAATATAATAAAATTGGTCAATTGTGCTCAGAAATGCTCAAATATATTCTGAAGTGCTCAAAACGACTAAGTTAGAACCCCTAACTTAGTGACTCTCGGAACTACTTTTTGGTTGTTTGGTTCAGGTATCTATGCGGCCAAATAGCCAAACCAAGTCCTTCAAATGTTTTTTTTTATGTTCTCTGCCATCAACTGTGTCCCCAAAGCGTGTTGTTTCCTTCTCCCCCGAACAATTACCTCACTTTGGTCTTTTGCATCAACTTTTCGAAGTCATTCACCACAGCCTCTTCAAAACACAAAGATTTTTGTACAAAGAACGGAAGTTAAGAGAAAGAGCCAAGGATTGGGGTGTACTACGGCATCTCAGGGTACCCTGGAAAAGGACGTTGTGGTTGATATCCTGTTGAGGCAGTTACCACAGTCGTCAGTTACCAGAATTACCAAAATGACCATTAAGGTGACTCGAAGGTTAGTCTTAGCGTTTGAAAGAAGCCTCATTGACTTATTTCACGAATATGTTAACTCATTCGTGCTTTTGAAACAACTTATACTGCCATGCATTTTCTCTCTTTTATCCCATGTATGTGAAACCCATAAAAGATAAATGTCTAGTGCATGGATGAGCGATATAAGACAAATTATCATAGGTTTCTGGATCAAATGTTTAATATCAAGTGATCAACACGTGTTCATAAACTAATGAGAAAGAGAAAGTGTGGGGCAATAAGAGCAAAAGAGAGAGAGAGAGGGATAGGGGGAAGAGAGAGAGAGAGAGAGAGAGAGGGAGGAGGAGAGAGATCAACTGCGGCTTTGTACCGGAAAGATGTAAAGCTTTGGCTTACTTAAGTACGACCGTTTAACATTTAAGTGGTCCTTTATTTAGGGCATACTTAGAGCTGACCGAAGGCATGCGGTGAGCGACCGCCTCTTCACATCTCCTTGGATCATTTGTTCGAGAATTACTCCAGAAGGGGCGAAAAAGGACACCTCCCTACCCACAACATGGGCTCGCTCGGCGTTTCCGATTCTTTTACAACATGTCATAAAACTATCGGTCCACACAGGAATATGTACCTCCAGGAAGAATATGAGCGGATGTGCACAAATGTATGGATTATAATTTGTGTGCGCCTATAAAAATATGGTCAATATAAAGGGATTAAGGATCATAAGGATTTTCGTCGTTAATGAGGTCTAATCAAGGGACCTGGTACAAATGTGTCAGGAGTAATGTAGTAAATTCTGCCACGTGACGCGAAGTAGATAGATAGATTGGCAGGTGTAATTCTATTTCGTAAAACTATTACCTAAGTTTTAATAGTACATAGAAAATTTAGATATGCATACATTACTTATCAAAATAAAATACAAGGATATCCTTAGTTAGCGAAAGGGGTCCTCCTTTACTTGTACCTAATGAAACGTCGGAAAAAGTTTTATTATTATCAGTGATCGCTTTTTCAGCACATATGCTGGCATAGCAAAGGCTCTGTGAATTATAAATTATAAAATTGAAGTCAAAGATGGATTTATTAATGAAGTAGAGAAATGTAAAATAAATTTCTAAGGAGCAAATATAATGAATACGTTCTCTTGTCGATAAAATCAATAAACGCTCTAGAATCTTACGATATTTATACCCAAAGATAGAAAAATGATCACATCAAAGCAAAAAAAAATTCGGAAAGAAAGAAAACCTAATAAAGGGTGAGTAAAGACATGATTCATCTCATCGAACTTGAGCATTATTCACTGCAGTAAATGAGAAATAAAGATCTTATTACACGAAATATCAATTACTCTAAATGAAAGATTAACTACTAGATATTTCACTTGATTCAGAAGCTTTGCCCGTAAGTTATTTAGATTAAAGTTATAATGATTCTCTGATTTAGTAAGTTAATATCCACATAAAATACAAAAATATTTATCCGGTTTAACGTTCACACCAAACTTCTCTAATGATAATGCAGCTAATTAAATTAATGTGGTCTCGCAATAAGTGTGTCAGGAGGGAGCAAAAAGATAATACAGTTTGCATATCTCTCTCATTAAGATAGAAGTTGAAGAAGAGGCGATAGATTATTGCTCCTTGCCTGATTTCATCGCTTAATTTACAGGAGGAATGATTTACATAAAACGAATGTTACATAAACACCTTCATTCTTATACCTACGCTTAAGGAAGAATTTGATTTTAAATCATTTCTTTAGAAATAATAATTTACACCGTCAAACGCTTTACTAGGATCTAAAACACAAGAAAAAAACAACAACCTAGAACTATATACATATATTATATCTATATATTTGTCATTTCCTTCATTCTGATAATGACAGTAGATTTACCCTTTTTAAGAACAAAGTGATTACTGGCCATTTTAATATAATTATTTCACTCCGGTCGGATACAGTATTTGAATAGTTTATGTATATCTCAGGGGAATTCATTACCGGAAAGTAGGTACGTATCTTGGTCGGTTGGTTAATCAAGAGGAGTTACAGCTGGAAATGTATTACAATTGTTATTGTTTTTAGGAATATGTTTCTTTGCGAGAAACAGATGATCTTTTTTCCAAACTTTTGTTTAAATCAGTTTGAATTCAAGAATAATCTGAGCTTTTCATATTTCTTTAAATTAAGTTGGCATTCAGAAATAACCAAACGAACTGAAAAATCTATGATCCCTAATAATTAGTGTCTACATAATATGACTTTTTTTCTAGCACTAAAATACAGTTTATTCAAGAATATATATATAATAATAAAGCCAATAAAAATATAAAGCTTCTTTGTATGGCGCTCGCCGAGGAAAATGGCCCTTACATAACGCTTGGCTCTTAACTAATAAAAGACTTTATGGAAGAGGCAGGTTTCGAAACCACCGAGAGAAGGGGAAAGAAGATAGGCGAGGGTCCAGTTCATTCCATACCCTAAAAGGAGAAGGAAGATCGTGAGAGCATCCTTGTTACGTATACGTCTAGAGAATGAAGCAACGAAGGAGCCCTGAGATCTCCGAGGTTCGAAGTTCAAGGAAGAAGACAGGTAAAAGGGTACTGATGAATTTAAGATCTGCCAGGTGAATACGGTGCGGGAACGGATGAATAGTATGCCCATTCAAGCAGAGGTGTGGGGGAGGGCGGAGTTCATTAGCGAAGAAGAACACAGATTGAACTGTCTTGTTAAAATTAAGAAGATAGATGAGTGGAAGCATGGAATTGGGCGATAAGGGAGTTATAGTACTCTAGCTGGGAGATAGATAATGACAGAGTCACGTTCTGGTTCTGCCTCTTAATTCTTGGCCTCACGTATTCGTCTGCATGATGTATAATGGCTTCATTCAAACGTTTTAATTTGGATTGAATAATAATAGGTGCGATTAGGATATCGCTCTTCTTCCACATCATGTTGTATGTACTCGCTCAGTGTAGAAGAAGAGCGATTCCCAGCGCCCACGATGTATAATGAGTAGAGGCGAGACCTTGCTATTATAATTACATACCCTAACTACTTCAATGCATTTTATTAAAAATAATTATAAAAGAATAATAATGTCATTAAAATTCATATCTCTTTATATATAACCATAAATTCGTGCTCCAATTAGTAAAAAGAGGTTCCGTTATTTAGGTTTCACCCAACCGTCCAAAATACCCACATTTACCTTTTTCTTCAAAATACTCGTTAAATTCCAATGAAAAATGCAGAAATATCCTTAGAAGATTTTCCTCTGATAGTGTTCAAGGTTCATTCAATAGAACTGAGGCTAAAAAAATTAGGATGAAAGTAATATTTGAAGAAATGCTGCCTCCTATACCAAAGAACAACCACATATACAGTGTGTGGTAGGTAATTTGTTGCTAACTTCAATATAAAATAAAAAAACAAAAAGTTAATTTGTGAAGATATATTTATATATGTTAAAGACACGAAGGCTTTTTCATTATTTACTTTATTCAATGATGTCGTCGTCGACTTCAACCACGGGCCTCAGTTCCGTCTGAACCTAAAGCAAGCCTCTCCAATGGTCATTTTGTGCAAGCGGTTGAAAACTGTGGTGATGCTGGACCTAAGTTCCATTTAGTTGTGGGCGGGGACTTGTTGGTCAACGGCCCCCTGCTCAATGCCAAACAGCAAGAACTCCTACAGGCACTTGATGTAGGCTTCTAGGAAGATAAATGGGGGCGTGACACCCCTCGTTATTCACCACCCTAAACACCATTATTGGAGAGCAGAAACTTGCTTTTGATGAAGCAATACATCTTTTTGAGTCAGATGGAAGAAAATGAGGGAACCAGGATAGACGCGATAAGCCCCAGAACCGCTTATTGAGCAAGAGCAATTTAGGTAAGGTGGTTAAGGAGTGTGTTCCCCTAAAGTTAGGAAGGTTCTTTAGATATAGGCCTAGATAGAGGGCTTATCCCACTGGTGAAGCAGGACTTTACTAAACGCTTACACTTAAGAATGATATCGAAGGGCACTGAAAGAAAACCTCAGGAAGTTGCACAACGAATGTTTCGGGGCTTCCAAAGAGCACTGATTACATGGATTGAGACACGTAACGGACTTATGGCTGTCTATTCAGATAATGATGTCGAAAAACATCTCTCATTGGCTGGGAGTATCGCCTTAAAAAAGAGGACGACTTGTAGGCAAGAATTTCACCGCAAATTGTAACCAACTGAAGCATTTTCTGTAGTAAGGTAGAAAAGTGGGTAGAGGATTTATTGCCAGAAAAACTTAAACAAGAACTACAACGGTTACAATCATGGTTAAAAATTTACGACATTGTACTGTTGAAGGACCACCAGCGACTTTAACATTATATGCGAATCAATTCTGATAGCTCAAAATCACTGAAAAGGGAAGTCCTTGCCTAGTGCATGCGAATCCGAACTGCATACATCAACAGAAACGTGTGTGTGTATGTATGTATATATATATATATATATATATATATATATATATATATATATATATATATATATATATATATGAGGTTAGGTAATGGCATTATTAAACAACTGCTCTGCTTCAGGTCCAGTGGGAGTTCTTATCCTCCTTGAACTGGAAGACTACATTTATAGGATAGCTCATCCACCAGTCCAAAAAAACTGGTTTTAAAGTCACCCCTTTATGTCGCCTGGACCTTGACCTGAAGCAGAGCAGTTGTCTAATAATGCCATTAGCTTAACCGTACCAATTTGTCTTGGATATTTTTCAATATATATATATATATATATATATATATATATATATATATATATATATATATATATATATATATATATATATATATATATATATATATATATATATATATATATATATATATATATATATATATATATATATATATATATATATATATATATATGCTTCCATTGCTATAAGATGGAGGGAGGAACATACTGCCATGAACTGCACTAATAAATACAATGAAATAGGCTAGGAATGTAGCAGACTACACAACTGGGGAAAATTCACAAATATAATACAATAAAAATGCATTAACCTCGCTCTAAACCAAAAAGGCAATGCTTATGTCTTGTCCCAAAATAAAAAAAAAACAGCAATAAAGTGAAAATAGTAATGCTAGAAAGAAAAGAAGCAAGACAGATCTCCTGTGCAGCAGCAGAACGGGTGTAAATACAACAGCAGCGTACAAGTCAATACTGGTGACACTCTCAACATAAAGATTATTATTTATGTGCATGATACATTCAGTCCTAATTAACATATCGTAACCAGGATCTTAAACAACACTGAATGCAATGAAATTTTCAAATGAAATTTACTGATCTGCTATTTTCAATATTAAAATATCCCACATAACAATAAAGCACTGATAAAAGAATCGAAAGAAAAGTACGACAAAGAAACAAAGAAGAGATGAATCTAAATGCATGGAAACAAACGGAAAACAGCACTGACGAATCAAACAACAATGAACTACGCACAACAAGAAGGATACCCACCCTGCGAGGTCTATAATAAAAAGAATTTCTTGAATCTTATCACATTTACAACACCTGTAGTCTAAATAAACTCATCAAACAAAAAGAATTAGCCACTTGGAACGAGAGTGCGCCTAAGAGCGTGTAATACCTCCATGAGCCTGGCTAACTGCAGCGTTTCGAAGTGTCATGGAGATGGATAAGATTCTGGATTTTGTGGGGAAATATAGATCTATGATTATTTCTGAATGTTCATTATGCATGTCAGTCACACATATTTTACAGAGCGTACGAGGCTGGCACTGCACCGTACAACATGTCCAAGTTAGTGACTCCTCGATTCTTCTCGTTCAATGCGAACAACAATCCCCCTCTAGTTTAAACTATTGTAAATACGCCATGTGACTATTTTTTTGCCCAGTGAGCTTATGTATTCAGTGCATATTAATGTGTATTATCCAATAAAGGAGCTCTATAGCAACTTTTGAATACTCGTACATGGTTTCTAATGAGATTTTGATTGAACATAAAGTTAGTATGATATATATTCTTTCAGAATTTAAAAGATTGGACCATTAATTTTTTTTACTTCAATATTTTAATTAATGGTGTTACCTACCAAAAAGGCCACTGCTCCTCAATAGTTAAGTGATTTTATCAACTTTGGACATCAGACTATCCCCGCAAAATAGCATGTCAGTTTGAAATATAATGTGGTACCAATCAGCGAAAATTGAAAACCTGGCCCACTCACTAGTCAAATGAATTGGTTAAATTGGTTTATGAGTGAGGAATCTCTCTTTAAACGATGTAGTATGGCCTCTTAACGCATCGAGCCTAATTTTGTTCTATTGATTTATTTTTCCATGCTGTCGTTGGATGTCGCAACTTATCTTTAATGAACCTATTTTGGAGCCTAAAATTTGAAGGTTCATTTTATTAGTTGCACATTCAGATCAATATTTTTTATTAGCTTCTTTGAAAGTTCTTTTTCAGTCTTTGAGGATTGCTTGTAATAGTTTCGTATTATTGACTGCCTTTCTTCTCGAATCAAAAAAATAATACGATATTGTGACCAAAGAGAAGGTGATAGTGCGATCTTTGCTCAACAGAAGAATATGTGGTTGACACCTGGCTTGTCATTTGTCACGCCACTTGCATGAACCCACATGGGCATGAATGCGACATGGAAAATTTCCGGCCGAGATTCCACCTGCCTCTTATGAGTGAGAAAAGAGAAAGAGAAACAAACCTTGGCTTTTCTCATATAAGATTCTTGCTATCCCTCTTGTTTCAGACGGAACTAACTTACCATTTTAATCAAATTCCTCTCTAAGCCGATGACACACCAGTCTCCCCGATTTTTTTGCGGGGGTCGGGACTAGTTTGCCGAGAGGAAGAGATCCCTGTCAGTTCAGTCAAGTCAGTCAGAGTTCATCCAGTCTCCAATATATTTCCTACACTAGCAATATGAGGAAAACACCTGCCTAAACAGGGTTTTCCATCTCTTGTGGTATCTGCTGTAACAGATACATCCTCACTGCATGTTCAGAGTGCGCTGCAAATCGCTACTCCAGCCAAGCTTACGAGCAACATTCTTCGAACCTACTCCATCGCCAAAGATGTTCCACTCTCGTTTCTCGTATAATTTCGTCGAACTCGTACCAAGTAATTCTCTCGCCTCAGGTCAAGCGATATTCAGTGCAATAATAGTTAATTAATTCTCGTTAAAAATTTGGAATGAAGTCGATAATTCCATGTTTTATGTATTACCATATTATTTTTGCATATTTACTGCTCAATATATTTAAATTACGCATTTACTGTAAATAGCATAAAAATTCACTAACTTTCCTTTAAATTTTCAAAGTAAAGAGTATATGTATAATTATCGGCCTACAAATTCATTACGAGCAGCTAATAAATACCTTCATTAGGTTTAGAGGTGAATAAAAGCAAAGGCAAATATGTTATACTAACATACAGTTTAGTAGCAGCATTGCATACAAAAGGGGTGTCATTAGTGACCACAACAAATAGATTTTATTGAAGAACGACAAAGCCGTTTGACAATAAAATATTAAGATTAAGATACATACAGAGTGTTAAATGTTAAGTAGGAATAATATTACTAAGACACTTGCCGTTAACAACCAGGTATTGGCCTTTAGTTTGCTTGTTCTTTGTATCGCTTCTGATTGTCGTCCAATAGTTGTCGTCGTAGAAGAATACATATATGCGTAAAGACTAGTTTGATAGGTTGTCAAAGTCGGTGGGATGTGTGCTCGAGATGAGTAAACGATCATTACGGTTAGTAATTAACAAACTACTAGGATTGTGTGAAATCAAATGTATAGTATGGAATTATACAGGAGTTATCGCAAATTTCATGCCTGATTTATTTATGATTTGTTCCAACGAATTGAGTTGATTCTCGCAAATTACCCTACATATTGACTTGCGGTCATAAGCCGAAAGATCTTTTGTGAATGGGAGTGTGGTTGATCACCTCGTCAAAGAAGACGAGGCTTTATGAAACTGAATCTACTGGATCAACGAGGATAGGGCCGACCATTTGAATTCATGTGTGGTTTGATCAACAACTACTAGGCCTATTGAATAGGACTGTGCTTACTCAAAGAAGACGAGGTATGGTAATCGGAGTGTGGTTGATCAACGAGGACGGGGCCTTTTGAATCGGAGTGTGGTTGATCAACGAGGACGAAGACTTTTAAATGGGCGTCTATTTGATTAACGAGGCCTTGAATCTTTATAGCAAAGAGATGTCCCTTTATATCAGTTAGGGCTAGTTAATTGTGTTACCCTACTCTTTTATATAATCAAAAAGACTGGATTATGAAATTCACATAAAGATAAAAATGACCACAGTGTTCAGCTCACGGCCATCGGGAGCAGCTTTTCGTCTGGAGATTGAGCGCGAAGAGAGGAAGTAGTATTGTGTTTTTCACCAACGAGTAAGCAGGAAATCCATCGTGGCCCATGGTAGAGCCACCCGTTCATAGTCACGAGTGTGTGGCAATTGGATGCCCTTTCGGTAAATTCCTGGACCGAAGAATGATATGTTGTGTGCGTAAAGAGAGGAGGGAAAGGACGTGAACTCTGTGTCGCAATTAGTTAGTGATGACGAGTTTAGACGGGAACTATCTGACCTGCGTCAGGGTTTATCGGGTCCCAATATGCCGCTAGCTCCCTACTTTTGCTGGTGTTTTTTTTTTCTGTACCTTCTAGCTTGGATTGAAACCTTGTACTTAGGATGTATTATGTGGCTTTTCTCTAATTAGTGCAGGGTATATTTACACACGTGCATTCGAAATTTGAGTCCATCTTGTCGTAACTTTCACGTTACTCTACCAGGCATGGGGGGTGGGGCTTCCAAAGGCAAATCCTAAGAACTACCTTAAGCAGAACTGTAAACGATTAATCTTCATAAGTTTTTAAAGATTTATGGATTGAGGGTTTGCTAAATCTTAGGTTAGATTAACTCTAGCGTTTACACATATTCTGTAAATGTGGCTGTATCTATTTCTTGTATCTGTACTGCTCTTAAAATTAAAGCGCTGTCTATTGAACTAAATAGTGTAGGAAGACCTTCCAGTTTAAGGGTACGATTGCAACCGAGCTTTAAGTTAGGTTCGTTGATTAAAATATTTGCAACAAAGTTGCTGATAAGGGACTAGTTGACCTATAGTTCCTAAGTTCTTCTTTGTCGCCTTTTCTGAATAGAAATAGAGATGGGTTGGTATATTATTTTCTCCCACAAGTTTTAATATGACAAATGTTAAACCATCGTGTGTAGAAGCTTTAACATCTATCATGCATTTAAGTAGGTGGAAAAAAATTGTACCTTTATCTTTGGGACTTACTCTTCCCTAATATGAGGTTGTTATCCATTGTATTATGTCCAATGTAGTCATAAGAGTTTCGCACTTCGGTCTTTCACTTGCTTCATAAATTTATTCCAATTTTAATTTCTTGTTTGCCATGTATGTAGCTGGAGAGCTTCAAAAGAAAAATATGCTGATCTATTTTGAGAATTTTTACAAGACAAAAGAATATTTTGATATATTTTCTAACTATATTATCATTCATCATGGACACATACTTTTATATATATTTACTAAATAAATACGAGGGGTAGTCAATAAATTTTGCAAATTGGTAGGGCAAAACAGAGGAAGGGGGATGGCTGTTTGTGGTGGTGTTAGGACAAGTCAGGACCTGCAGCCGCACGCTCCTGCCTCGTATATTTAAGAAGCAGTAGCTGATCGCACATCGTCATTCACAAAGTTTTCAACAATGGAGAAGGAGGCGCACCACGCAGTGATCAAATTTTTGACCAAGGAAGGCAAGAATGCAAAAGAGGTCCATGAACGCATGGTTGCAGTTTACACCGATACCAGCCCTTCCTATGCAACCATTGCTCGCTGGAATAGGGAGTTCCGCCATGGTCGTGAGTCCCTTGAAGATGACTCTCGTGCAGCACGCCCGTCAGACGTGACCAACGAGGAAAATGTGGCCCGTGTGGAGAGGCTAATCCTCGAAAATCGACGAGTGAAGGTCGAAGAAATCGAGCAAGAACTTTGAATATCAGATGGAAGTGTTATCAACATCCACCACGACAATTTAGCCGTGACCAAGGTCTCTGCCCGTTGGGTCCCTAGAAACCTTACACCCCATGATCGACTTGAACGTCATCAAAGTTCACAAGGCCAGAGTTGTACAAGCTGCCCTGCGCGAGTGCGGATTCGAGGAGCTCAACCATCTCCCCTACAGTCCAGATCTGGCCCCTAGCGACTACTTTTTATTCCGCCAGCTCAAGGCTGCACTGTGTGGACGCGGGTTTGGGGACGATGAAGATGTCCAGCTTGCCGTTCAGGAGTGGATTGAACAGAAGTCGGGAGATTTCTGGTTGTCGGAGATTCGAAGCCTCAGGGACAATTGGCGCGTTGCATTGAAGTCGAGTGTAGTTATTTTAAAAAAATAATAAACCACTTTTTCTAATATCTCGTTTCCTTATATCCGAATTGCAAAACCTATTCACCGCCCCTCGTATGTAATTGTATTTCTTTCAGATATTTCATCACGTATTTTTAGGTCAGAATCATACTACAATTAAAGCCTATCATGTATTTTTAGGTAGGAATCATACTAAAGTGTGAGGGGATGCCCTCGAAGGACCAATCGGAATACACCTTTCAGCCCCTTCGCTCTAAACCACATGCTCCTTAGCATAGGAAGTTTACACTCTTCGAGAACGAAGAAGTCCAGCGCTGAGTCACTTGGACCAGCTAGATTTGCTTTCGGGCCCTCTTCGCTCCCCCCTTCCCTGCGTTAACGCCTAGTTCTTACTCCATGCTTCCCAGGGATGTTTATTCCCCCATTAGGGCAGCAGTGCTAACCCTATCCCCTACCCATATCGTGAGGCAAACTTCGCTGTCCGTTTTGACTCGTTATCTCTAAGTAAGTTTACATAGACTGATGTCGAGAATCATCTAGAGCGTCCATGCTCTGGGGCTATCTATCGGACCAGCTAGCTGGCTATATAACCACGAGTCCGCCATTCCTCGAGGAGATTGAGAGTCTACCAGTTCTTCTGTCCAGACCGTTTTGTCTGTTCCCCCGCGAAGTCCCGATACCCCTGTTCGAGTTCTACCTCAGCGGAAAGATCTTACCAGCAGATCTCCCTTCGTCAAGCTTTGGTTCCTGTTCAGAGGAAAGTGTCGTTGAATAGACTCTCGACGATATACCATATATAACTATTCGTTGAGGGAATTATCCTAATATTTCGAGGGCGTGGTAATCTGATTGACCAAGGTTATTTATCTTGAATATGCTTAAGAATTGGAACTGAGCTCAAGGATAATAATATGGCTATCATTAATAAAATAGAGTTTTATTAATTAAACTATCAACAACACACAAAAGAAAATGTTTATATAAACGGAGAATGGAAAGGGTCGTGGGAAAATCTGACTAATCCGAGGATTGAGATTAGGAGAGATTTAAAAAGGTAAACAAATAAAAATTAAAGGGATGGGATAGTTCGCTAAGCCATTTAAAGCACAGGGTAGGGTTGACAAAAGGTTAGATAATTAAAGGTAATGCTCAGCTTACGTAATTACAAATTTGTTGTGCAGAGGAAGGCGATGCGAAGGAAGCTTCGGTCCACTGGCGAGTTCCAGCAGAAGGGTTGTTCGGGGGTTGTCCTTAGCGAGGGGAAAGGACTGTCTTCGAAGAGTGAGAGCGAAGTGGGACTCAGAGAAACGAGCGATCTTTGTGACAGCAAATCGGAGATGTTCTAGATGAACAATGGAGGTTATCGTTGAAACCAATCGTTCTCTTGAAGAACGTTAAAAAGGGGGAATTGAATTATCCTGACGTGATGTCTTGGGAATGAGATCCGTTTCTTGACGAACGGGCTTGAAGAACAATGGCTGTTCTAACATTGTTCTCTTCTGAACAACAGGGAAGATGAGAACCGTCTCTTGTCAAAGGGCTCAAAAAACAATGGCTGTTCTAACTTTGTTCTCTTTCTGAACAACAGGGGGGCCTTGTGGACTTGGCGTCTCGAAGGCACGAACCTTGGCACTCAAGGGATATTGTCCTCTTTTGGACAATAATGGTGGATCTCGAGGTGCACAAGGTGATGCCTCGCGAAGATAATCTGGATCTGATCTGATCTTATTGGGAAATGCTCTTGTATAAGTACCCGGATCCATCTTCTTGGCATAGGGGACAATTGAGTGGGAGGCTCGGGGGAATGCTCCGGTCGCGCCTGGAAAAATACCTTATCTGCCCGTAAGCCTAACTCAATCTGGCGAGATCGACGAATGGAGGCGAAACGGGGGGGGAATGACCTCCTTGGTTAAATATTGACTCAGGTGGCGATAACGCGCCCTGCTTGCTCTCGAAGATGCACGTGGGTAGCAATGTTTCTAACCATGTGATAGCGGCTTAATTTAAGTGGCCTCAGACCGTTCTATCACAGAAAGCTATTGAGCTACCTTCTTATTGGAGAACTGTTTTGCCACCCTCATCTCGGACCCCCTTCAAGACTCTCGTTCATTCGTGTCTGAGACTCTCTACCGAACTGCAGAACAGTCTCGTGTTTGAGATTCCATCTCTCTGGAGCAGAAAAAATCTCGTTCTTCAACAAGAAATACTCAAAACCCCCATCTACGAGTCCTCCTCCTTAGGAGTCCCCGAGGAATCTCCTCGAAGACCTGTGCCGTTGGTCCCCCCCCTCCTCCTCCACTCAAATCACCACCACGCTTCAACGTAAAGCGATCTTGTGTTGTAATCCCCTGATTATGCCCTGTCATTCGTCACCCACATCCACTTCTGAATTGACTTCCCGCTCAATCGTAATTAATATTTCTTGTTCTAGTTAACGTTATTTTTGCTCCTCCCGATTAACTCTGTCATATTATAAATTGTCACAATCCAATTAACTATCTTTATCGAGTAATTTTTTCTTCCTTTTTAGTATATATTTATATATATTGCTCCATTATATATATATATATATATATATATATATATATATATATATATATATATATATATATTAAAATTATATTTTAGAGTCTTGTTCTTTATATCTCCTTTGAACTGCACCCTGGCAAGCCATTAGATAAATCCCGGTCAACCGTAAATCGCACTCAGTATAAAAATCAAGGTGGTGCCTCCCCCCCCTTCCCACACTCCTTCAATTGCCTCCAAAGCATATCGCAGGCGGCCTAGGGTCGGCTATCTGCCCGTGCTTGCGTATGCGTCCTTGCGCCGAGCGAGTCTTCGCAGGCATACCTCGACATACAGTAAAAGCCTATCATGCATTTTTAGGTAGAAATCATACTACAGTACAAGCCTACTGATAGGAATCATGCTACAGTAGCACCGATAGATTCATGGATAACGATGCTAGTTGAGACTTCATTGCAAATATTTAAGTCAAACACATATCAGTATAGTATTCACAGGAATTCCATTAGAAATTTCCTCTTCAACAAATGTTAACGTAGACGGACATGATTGGGACTAAATTGATACCAAGGTAAAATCGAATTATTTAACTAACAAAAAAAATGTCGCTAAGAACATCAGTTATGAGGTGTTTCAAGACATCACAACAGCAAATAACTGGATACCAAGAAATCAAGAAAAGCCTACAGAAACTTCACACCTGAAGCAACCCATTTATAATATATATATATATATATATATATATATATATATATATATATATATATATATATATATATATATATATATATATATATATATATATATATATATATATATATATATATATATATATATATATAAGTTAAAATTATATTTTGGGGTCTTGTTCTTTATATATCCTTTCAACTGCAACTTGGTAAGCCATTAGATAAATCCCGGTCAAATTACACCAGTAAGCAATTTAACCATATTAATGATCTAAGAAAAGAAACCGTATTAGAATCCTGCAACTGAAATTTAGCAGAAACCTAGAATTCCCTAGACAAATTTAATACAAATACAGTGGAAGATTTCATCGAGCAAATAAATAACGCTATTATAATGCTTAGACAAGTAGTGATAAATGAAATTAATGGGACAGCTGAGGAGTTAATCAAATATATCATGTTTATTTAGAAACAAACATGGAAAGATCATAAATTATATCGACCAATCTTGTGTAAAATACAACCGAAAACAAAAAAATCTCTAAAATGAATGAAAAACCGCTAAGAAATGACAAATAAATATTATACACTATATCAGTGAAAAAGTTGCCTATTCCTACAGAACGAATAAATAAGATAAAATGATTATGTTCTTTTTAATTAAATAATCCTTGTAGGAATCTAGCCTATTGATAAGAACCATGCTCCAGTAGCACTGACGCTTCTTCACATGACTACTTACCCTATTCCATTCATTTCCCACTCGATTAGTAAACTAATTTCGATCAATCTGTTTCCTAAACCTAGACTTGTCCAGCTAAAACTCATTGCTAGGTGTCTTATCATGTTCAGTAAAATTAAGAACTTCCCTATGTCTCACCTTTTGAAAAGTAGGTAATCTTTGATAATTATATATATATATATATATGTTGTTTCTCCCTTTATAAGATAGCATGTGACTCTATTTCATTAACAAAATTTTGGACCAGCAACCGTAATTTTTTCGGTTCTCAATGATGGTAAAACACAGCATGCATAAACGTGATTGCGCAATCGAAGGAAAATAACATACATTGGAGGAAAAATAAAGGAAATATAGTCCAGGAAATATATATTCTATTAATACGCTTTTATCAGATAGAAAAAGTAAGAACGAGAAAGAGTGGTAGATAAACAGATTGAATTGAATTAAAGAGCTGTTTTATCTTGACAAGAAGAGCATAACTACTATCAAAGAATAATAATAATACGACTGAACTTTTTATGTCCATCTCAAGGTCACGGGTCATCACAAAGTGGCTGTCCAACAACATTCACCCCTCAGATAAAAGCTTGAATTTTGTCACCAGATATTTATCCAGCACCTATACAGAACCATATATACCAAATTCTATAATTTAAATTACTGCATAAACAGTTTAGCAAATCTAGCAGATTCACAAACAGAGTGACGGAATCAGTTTTATACGTTTTTAAATCTATATTCTCACATTTGAAGACTAAATTGAATCATTCCATACTTCAATATAAAATAAAATATCAAAATTATTTATTTATGCTTAAAATCATGTTAACTTACTCTTCTTTGCCTAAATTAACTCATTAAAACCTTATAAATGTATCAACATTCTTCCTCTTTAAGAAAAACTCGTAAAATCTTCGTCCTTTCACAGTGGATGTTAAAAAGCCCTCTAATGAGTTTGAAGGGAAGTGGTCAGTGAGTATAGAAAATATAAACCAAACATGAGTGCTGAGGTGGTTGAAAATCCACTAATGAGAAGTTGTGTAATGAGTTTACAACCAGCACATTTTCCCACATTCTAAGGGTCACTTTTCACACATTTAGGTTACTCGGAGCCAAAAGGGAGGTCCCAAAGGATATTGCGGGTGCAGAGAGTCTTGTTGTTCATGGCTTCAGACATCCGAGAAGACGCGAAATGGCTTGGATGATGACACAGAAGAACATCACTGGAGTGGACGATTCTTATTCTCAGCTCACCAATTTAGAGGTGATCGTCACCATTAACCAATAACCCAAATGTGTGATCGCGCGGATCAGCGTCGTTTAACTAGATTGTTATTTTATTTATTCCAAGCAATTTTTATTCATAACTCACCAAATAAGATGTCATTTTGACCTTAATCATTAAACGCTTTCCCATAGATTGGCGTGGGTGTGCATCAACGCCACTTAGAGGTCGATTAAAACAAAATTAAATGATGTATACATAACAACGATATCATTTTAGCCAGGCTGGTTATGAAAAGAAGTATAAAAAGTATATAACCAAACTATTCTGGAGCTGGAGTTTGATTTTTTTTTATTTAAAGTGAAAAAACAACGAGGGCATCTCCGACAGAAACTCTGGGGAGAGAGATCTGGAAAGAAACTGGTCAAGAAAGATGAAGCGAAAATGCGTGGAAAGTATCAAGTTCCAGAACCACCTGCGAGGTTTGAGGATGGTTGCAGGCGCAATACTTCAGATGACATCTGCACTACCGAACTTTTGCATCACTCGACAGTACCTTGAGGGGTAAACCTTGGACATTTCCTCCCCAATCCTCAATTCTAAGCCGAATCGGGGTTTAATAGTCGTTATTTTTCTTATTTAGAAATCGAATGAAATTTCCTGCCTAGAGAAGGCCAATGATTTTCTCCCTCTCTCTTTCATTCTCCCCCTCCTTATCCCTCTCCCCCCCTCTCTCTCCCTATCTCCCTCTCTCTCTGTCCCCCTTCCTCCCCTCTATCTCCCTTTCCTCACTCATCTCTCCCTCTTTATCCCTCTCCCTCACCCTCTCTCCTTCTCCCTCGCTATCTTCCCCCTGTGCCCTCCTTCTCCCTCGCTATCTTACCTCCCCCTCTCTCTCCCTTTCCCTCTCCTTCTCCTCCTCCTCCCATCCATATCTCCTTACCATTCCCTCTCCCCCCCCCCTCCCAATGGCCCATCTCACTCTCTTGCCTTCCCTCCTTCACTCTCCCCCTCCCAACTCTCTTTCTCTCTCTCTCTCTTTCTGTGCTTATGACTGTTTTTCTCCCTCGATGTCTGTCTCTCTCCTTCTACCTCTCAGTTACTCTCACGCCCTCTCTGGGGTCTGTCAATCTTCTCTTTTCCTTTACTTTTCTGTCTTTTTCTCTCCTTATTTATCTCCGTTTCTCTCATTTTCTTTCCCTGGTTTTGTTTCTTTCTCATTGCGGCGATTTATGCCTTTGGAGGCAGTCACCAGATGAGCGCTGTTAAAAAAACCTCTTTATTTCTCCTTTGGTGTAGCCGTTATTTTCTGTGTATATCTCTCTCTCTCTCTTTCTCTGTGTCGTTTATGTCGCACATCCGCGTGTCTGTTTATTCTTTGGGGGGGGGGGGTCTCCTTCTCTGTCTCTCTCTACGTCCCTCCCCCCGCATCCTTTCTCTCCTGGCTTCAGCTCTCTCAGCTCTAAGAACGTCCAATTTATGATCGCATAATCTGATTACTGGAATGGGCTCTGCGTATTATAAATGGCTGCCACTTGGGGTCTCCCAATCTTAAGTGCTATTTTTATACTTATTATCTTATCTTTATATGTCATGTGTTAAATTAACTGAAGGTGCATACCATTAAACTTTTAATTATGGGAAAAGTTGGTATATTTAACTGAATTAAACGTCTTCATTGGACTCTGTCCAAATTGAACTAACTGAATAGAGGACAAAAGGAAAAAAGTGGGTAATATAGTTCTATTTAAAAGAATGTTTCGTGAAAACGGAAAGATTAAAGAAGGATTGTAAAAAGGTAACAAGTTAGACAGAAGTAGGAAGGAAATAAGAATTTAATAGGGATTAAGTAGATTTAGTGAAGAGAGGAAGAAAAGAAGCAGGAAAGGAACGTGGCGAAGTGATGTGACGGCGATTCAATGATATTTGTGGAAGTTCTTCCAGCAGGAAGAGATGGGTGTGCAGGTGACGTAAACCAATAAGTTGCGGCAACTGTACCCTCACATCGTCTCCGATATCTCACCACCAGATAGGGAAATTAACATAAACATCAAAATGAGATTCGCTGGCTAGCCCAAATAGACTAGGAGCCGGTTCTCGTTGTGGAGGTGAGGGAGTAGTATTCTGTTTCGACACCAACTCACGAAAGTAGAACCTCTCCTGGTTCCGTGTCAGGAGTATGTGAATATGAGTTCTCCCATAGGGGACACTATATAGTACCATATGTAAAGTTCTGGAAGAGTGGAGTGAACGAACAGAAGAAAAACAAAAGTGAAGATTTAAAGATAAATGTACAGAAATATGACCCTGGTATACAAATTGAACCTAACAGTGATCCATGTTTTCAGTTAGCATTATTATATCGTTGTATGGGGCGTGAGACTTATAACAATTGTTGAGAAAGTACAAAGGGTAGCACAAATTTATCCTTATTTTACATATATATTCTATCGACTTCTTTGTCTAGTTATTCTGTTGATACAATTCTAATGGCACGCAAAAACATAGAGGAGAAAACACTTTGTTTGATGCTTTTATGGGGGTTAGAATAAAAATGTATATAGAAGTCTATGGCTGTGGGTTTTCTATATATTTCATATTTGAAACAATGGTTTGTCCGATGAAGTAGAATATCTAGGAAAGGGATTGTGCGATCTTTTTCAATTTCTAAAGTAAATTTATTTGAGGGTACTAAGGTGTTAATTTTAGTAGGAAATGTATTAATATTAAAATAATTATGCCAAAAGAAAAGAATGTCATCAACCTAACGCATCCAAGCTATAGGGGTTTCATTAATTTGGGGAAGTATTCTAGATTCGAAGAAATCAATGTATAGGTTGTCGTTTCTATTATCAAATTAATCTTAATATATCTAAGTTTTAGGCCAGATACTTATTAGTTTTACCCTATGAATAAATTTTCCTTAACTTACCTCGTTTACTTAGGCCTGTGAACATAAACGTTACTTTTAAGTACGAGACTACAATTTATCCCCTCCTTGTCAAAAATTCAGCCGCTCCGCCCCCCCGACCTGGCATTGTTTATTCGATAGGCTGCAACAACTGCCAAAAATATTATTATGGACAACCGGGAAAGAACTAGAAGTTCGGGTTGAGCAAAACCAAGCCAATGTACGTAATCACATTGAAAAATCTGTGCTTTTTTACATATGTACAATCTTAACCATACCATTAACTGCATTAACTGGAAGAGTGCCAAACCAGTCATAAAATGCAGTAATTATATTTGGAGAAATATTTAGAATGTATTTCCATTAACACGTTTCCAAATTTTAACATTAGCTCTGGTTTGCTGACGCTCAACCCCATTATCACTACATAAAATCGCAAATAAAGTTGTATCAGAATTTTGTACCCTCTAATTAGGGTTCAGAGGTAAGGAGTCTAATCCTCTGCTTCCACTATTTAAGGCAATGGATATCCTGCCTCTTGTTCATTCCTTGAAAGGGTTTTTAAGCTTAGAGACAAAAGCGCCCGGAATCGTTTTTCACTTTTCCTTGTGGGTGTATCTGCATACCTTTTACTCACGTGCACTTTATGAGCTTTTTTCATATATATATATATATATATATATATATATATATATATATATATATATATATATATATATAAACGATAAGTGGAGTTTATTATAAAATTGTAAATCAGTAATGAAATCAGCGTGGACACATATGTAAGAGGGGCGGTCAATAAGTTTTGCGAATCGGTAGGGCAAAACAGAGGAAGGGGGATGGCTTTTGTGGGGGTGTTAGCACAAGTTATGACAAGTTAGGATTTGCAGCCGCTGCCTCGTCTATTTAAGAAGAAGTAGCTGGTCGCAGATCGTAAGTCACAAATTTTTCAACAATGGAGAAGGTTGAGCACCGCGCAGTTGTCAAATTTTTGACCAAGGAAGGCAAGAATGCAAAAGAAATCTATGAACGCATGGTTGCAGTGTACACCGACACCGCCCCTTCCTATGCAACTATTGCTCGCTGGAATAGGGAGTTCCACAGCTGTCGTGAGTCCCTTGAAGATGACCCCCGTCCAGGACGCCCGTCAGACGTGACCAACGAGGACAATGTGGCCCGTGTGGAGAGGATGACCTCGAAAATCGACGGGTGAAGGTCGAAGAAATCGAGCGAGAACTTAGAATATCACATGGAAGTGTTATCAATATCCTCCACGACAATTCGGCCATGACCCAGGTCTGCCCGTTGGGTCCCTAGAAACCTCACGGCCCATGATCAACTTCAACGTCGTCAAAGTCCAAAAGGCAAGAGTTGCAAAAGCTGCCCTAGGCGAGTCTGGATTGGAGGAGCTCAACCATCCCCCCTACAGTGCAGATCTGGCCCCTAGCGACTACATTTTATTCCGTCAGCTCAAGGCTGCACTGCGTGGACGCCGGTTTGGGGACGATGAAGATGTCCAGCTCGCCGTCCAGGAGTGGATTGAACAGTAGTCAGGGGATTTCTGGTTGTCGGGAATTCGAAGCCTCGGGGACAAGTGGCGCAAGTGCATTGAAGTCGAGAGTAGTTATATTAAAAAAATAATAAACTACTTTTCCTTATATCTCGTGTTCTTATATCCGAATTGCAAAACCTATTGACCGCCCCTCGTATGTAGAGAAGGACTAAGCAGGAAAAGGAGAAAGTTAACGGCATTAATAATTTTTAAAAACAAGAAGCATAATGGAATGGAATAATCCACAAGATAGTTGAAGAAAGATAGCCAAAATAGTTTTCGAAATAGCTGAACAGGATGAAAGACAAGCCAACAAAAGAAAAGATTGGAATTAAGGATGAGAAAGAAAACCAACTGGAAGACGAAGCCAAAGTTGAAAGAGTACTTAGAGCAACTGGAAGAATGATTTTAAGATCAGTAAAGAAGAAAATGATAACTTAGACATTGACGTTGAAAATGAAATTATAGAATAACTAAATCAAATAATAGAAGGAAACCACCACCAAGACTTTATCGACATAAATAGTAACACTAACGAAGGAATTGATGCTATCATAACGATCGAAGAGCTTATAGAACAATAAGCAGCTTTAAACAGAGAACCAAAGACATCAGCACTCACCAGGAAAAACTAGGTTGAAGCAAGTATTAACATCTTGGAAGGGTTAAAGAACGTTTTTAATGCGTGCCCGAATTCAGGCTACTTCGCCGACGACATGAAAGTGGCGAAAATAGTTTTCAAACCAAAATCTGGAAAATCACCTTATTGAGTAGAAAAGTACAACACGTAAAATTACTATAGGCATTCAATTAATTTTGTAAGACGAGGGTCATTTCTATGAAAAATAAGAAAGAAAGAAACAGAAAAGAAACTAGAGCATTAACACTCGCTTAAACACTAATTATATCAGAGGCAAAGAAAGTGATAATGGGAGACTATTTGCCGGAACCTCTTTAAGTCTAAATAGGGAAATTTTATAAATCAAAGGTTTTACATATATAAACATAGAAGAGAGACAATTGAGGGAATTCAAACGCACATACCTGTACACCCACCCACATCAGTAAGAATAATAATACCAACCTAAGTACTTAGGCGTATATAGACAAACTCGCATACATGTGCCTATTTATGGAAACTCTTTAAAATTCATCAGCTTGATCACGTACTCTCCTCACCCCAACATACACACCACTTTAATAAGGATCATATAATAATAGTAATGATAACAATCGGAGATATGGAGGACCAAGACGAAATAAATGGAAAAAAATAAAAAGAGTCATAATAGATCATCCAGGGAGAATTGATAGCTTGATTAAATAAGAGAATGTACAATATAGTGGGTATTGCAGTTAGACAGTTTTTTTATTGTTCTAACATTTCTATTTAAATTGTAATATTAATCAATGTGGCCACCTTCGGCTGCGAGCAAGCACTCCAGGCGAGACCTGAAGGCTGCAAATACGTAGCGGATGAAGTCCTTCCTCAATGTGGCCTACAAGCGGTTAACGGAGAACTTCATCTCCTCGACGTTGTTGTGGCAGACATTGCAGGCCTTGCTCTCAACCTGCGCACGCACGCAGTAGTCGGGGAGATTGAGATCGAGCGACTTCAGCGGCCAAAATCCCTCGACCAGAAGTTCATGCTCGACACCAAACACTCTTGCAAGGTCTTTTCCGTGTGGGACTGGGCACCATCCATCTGAAAGGCGTACTCCTCCTTCTTCGTGGTCTTTCTCACGCAGGCAGGAATTCGATTGCTATGACTCTTCAAGTCGTTGAGAAGGTCACTACAGCGCCCCCGACGTTGTTCTCGTATACACGCGGTAACCATTGGCCTTTCCACACATCTCAAGCTTTTGCCGACATCCTCCTTGACGGCCTTGTACACAGTGGCAAACTAGATGTTCTACTCTGCGAGAGCAGTCATCTTGGTCTTCAGAGCATATATAATGGAGTTTCTCACAATCAAACGGTTGATAACTTGAGGTCTGCTTAAACGAGGTCTATCTTTGAGGTTCTCCGTAACTCTGTGGATAATCATCCGGTTGACTTTGAGCAGCTTGGCGATGTCGGACTTGTGGCTCGGGCGCAAGAGAGCAAAGATATCGACCTTTTTCACTTCCAAATCGTAAACCCCCACACAATGGAAAAGTCGTTTTAATGACAATCCTGATAAAGTAGATGTTTAAGTGTTTGACGAAACCTTTTCTTTCACACAAGTAAGCCTTTCGAAAGATAAAAATACCGAGGTTAACAGAACTCTTGCAAAACCCGTTATCACACACGCAAACGAACACATACTCCTACAATAAATATGATTTTAAGTTATATGATGAGCACACAGGCACTAATTAACAAGATTAATAATAATAATATAAGAAATATTTCACTATACATGCACACAAACCCAAACACCACGCCCATTTAGTATTTGCATTATTGAATATTGAGCCATTCTTTGTACGAAGACCGAGGTTTCTGATAGTAGTATGAAAGGTAGAAGTAAACGAATGAGCCCATCTTCAGTAACTAAAGTACAAATCATATTACATAGAAAGGAAGTTACAATGTTTTGAGTTGGTGACTAAGTTAATGCGACTGTCCTTTATCCTTTATCTCATTCTTGGGTATAACTTCAATGACGGTTAAAGTTAACATGTAGATGTACTGAGATCACAGACGACCGGTCAACTATTTTGAATCATTGTAAATTGACCCATATATATATATATATATATATATATATATATATATATATATATATATATATATATATATATATATATATATATATATATATATATATATATATATATATATATATATATATGCATAACAGGTGAGTACCACATGAACCAACCAATCGCCATATACTTAAGAAACGAGTGCACTCGCTTTTTTTTTTTTCTCTCTCTCTCCCTCTCTCTCTCGGTCGGCGTCAACCGTCCGAAACAGCATTTGGTTCTTGCGTAATGGGAAAGCTTTGTGATATTTAAAATTGGACTGACGCGTAAGGGCACTGAGACGATATTACTATTACAGGCCACGCATGTGTTTAAATAAATCATAGTTATTCTTCGCATTATTAGGTGTCTAAGTATGCCCCCCGCTCTAATGAGTCCAATTTTCTCGCCATTTCTTTCTTGTGTAATTTTATGTGGATTAAAGATTGATTGATTTATGCAGGTAGAACTTTGTTGGGTTTCTTTCATATATAAAATTATCATAACTTTTTACATTCCATTTCACTCAATTAAATGTTATTTTATTATCAGCAAGAGTAGCCATTTTGCTTTTAGTCAAAAATTTCAATATTCTGACTTATCGTTTATATATATATATATATATATATATATATATATATATATATATATATATATATATATATATATATATATATATATATATATACGTTGAACACGCCTGTGTTGTTTATTGAGAGTGAGAAAAGAGGCGTGTTTATTCGTCGTGACCCAATGATAAATTTCATGGCTGGAACGCATTTGCCAGCCGTTTCGCTGCCCTTTAAAATTGACTCGACATTTGCCGGCTAATTTTATGTATCTGTGACTTTTAGTTTAGCCAATGTTTCGCAATTATAGGACGAGCTGGATTTACACGAGCTGCGGGTATAAACATGAGTAAGGTACTCTATAGATTCTCGCTCATTGCCTCATATCTACAATCAGCCAAGATTGCTATTTTGTTGGGTTGGTTTGGTTGTTTTCTGCGGTCTGAGACTTACTAACAAGGAATTGAAATACTATATTGGGGTACCTATGTTAGACTGGTTTTTGTCGGAGTGGTTGTAATGCTATTTGTTTAGCAAAGAAAGTAGGAGGGGGGATATTATTACTCGAAGTAGGAATATTTGGAAACAGGAAGTAACTTTTTACCATTAGTTAATGGAGTTAACATGGGAGAATAGAAAAAAATAGGCAGAAATAGGAAAGTAGAAAAATATGCCAACTATACAAATAACAAAAATGGTAAAAAAAAACACGCGAGTTCCATAAATTCGTCGAGACTAAATCAAATCTTGTTTAGCACAAAAACTCGAAAGATTATATCTACAACCTATATGGGGACGAAGTAGCCCCTATTAATTTCACTGTCTAAAAAAATTTAACTTTTTTCGACTACAAAGATTAGAATGACATTTTTTAATGTAGTTTTATGTATAGATTTAAAAAATGGAAGTCATTTTTATCGAAATGACTCCAGCTTTTTGTAAGTTGCCAATTACTATTTTTGTCAAATTTTGAAGATTTTAACGAATTTCATTCTTTTATTTCTTATTTTCAGGTTATTTAACTAAATAAAATTTTAAATAAAGGCAACCATTTTAATTAAAAGGTCAAGAAGACAGTGTAAAAATAGCCCAGATTAATTCTGCTCCATATGCGGTTCAGTAACATTTAAAATAAATCCCCCCAAAATTTCTTCTTTAGTGAAAAACTCTATAATTTGTATCTTGGATGTAAAATTGGCGACCAAGAAAAACCATGGGCACCACATATCTGTTGCACGACATGCTTTAATTCTTTAGCAAAATGATCTAAGGAAAATAAAAAGCCTTCAGTTTAGTGTTACAATGGTATGGCGAAAGCTCCAAGATCATGCCACTGACTGTTATGTCTGTTTGGTAGACAAACAAAGTAAGTAATTGTTTATTGTGTACTGTACCTATATTTTGAAATAGTATACTGTAATATTATTTTTTACAATATAAAATTAATTCAGTTTAGAACCACTTTATTGTAATAACACATATGTACATAACTTTCAATTTTATGCATATAATTTCCATACTTTTAGGTAAAACAACAAAGTGCACTTCAGATGTGGTATATCCCAACCTTAGACCTGCTATTCGGCCTATACCTCACTCAAAAGTCATTCCAGTACCTGAACCACCTGAAGAAATTGTTTTGTATAACTCTGATGAATCAGATATGGAATCATGTGAAGCAGAAACGGAAATTTATGTTCCTGAAACTGTTGATACTACTCCAAAACCTTTCTCACAACTTGATCTAGATGATTTTGTAAGAGATCTAAACTTAACCAAGCAACATAGTGAATTACTGGCCTCGAGATTGAAAGAAAGAAATTTAGTAGCAGAAAATGTTTGAATTACTAAGTTTTGCATTCGATCAAATAATTTACAAGACAAATTTTCATTTGACAACAATTTATGTTACTGTAATATTATTCCACATCTCTTTGAAGAATTAGATATACGTATTGAACCCACTCAATGGAGACTTTTCATTGACGCTTCTTAATATAGTAGTCAAGCCGTGTTTCTGCATAATGAAAATAAAGTACCATCGATACCAGTTGTTTTAAAAGAAACTTATGATAATTTATATTTCATTATAAAAAACATTCAATACAGTGAACATAAATGGTTGATTTGTGCTGATTTTAAGGTAGTAGCCCTTTTACATGGCTTCATGTATTTTTTGTGCCAGTGGGACAGTAGAGCTCGGAAAGAACATGACGTACGCTCAGAATGGCTTTTAAGAGAAGAGACAAAAGTAGGTTGTCATAATGTTATACGTGAACCATTGGTTCCTAAGGAAAACATAATTTTACCACCAATTCACATAAAATTAGGTTTAATGAAACAATTTGTGAAAGTCTTAAAGCATGACCAGCCATCCTTTTTATATTAAAAAAAAAATTCCTAAGATTAGTGATGTTAAAATTAAAGAAGGAATCTATGTTGGGCCTCAGATTCGACAACTTATGGTAGATAGTGAGTTTGAGGCAAAATTGAGCAAGCCAGAATTTCAGGCCTGGCATAGTTTCAAAAGTGTATGTAATGGTCTCCTTGGAAGGCACAAATCAGAAAATGACCACATTCTTGTTCAGAATTTGATTAGGTCTTATAATAAGTTGGGATGTAGTATGTCACTAAAGGTGCATTTTTTGCATTCCCATCTGTCTCTTTCCGGAGAATCCATCAGACGTCAGCGATGAGCATGGTGAAAGATTCCACCAAGATATTGCTACTATAGAAAATCGTTATAAAGGAAAATAGACTCCTGCAATGCTTGCTGACTTCTGCTGGACCCTTCACAGAGACAGACAAGATGTTGTACATAAAAAGAAGCCTAAATTTCTTAAAATATATGACTATTGTATAGTTTTCAGTAAATTTGATAAAATCTTAAATCTTCATTATTTTTTTAAATATATTTTTATACTACCACACTCTGAAATGTATTAAAAAGGGTTATTAATTTCTTTTGATGAATAGGCTTTTTGTTTCCAATTATCTCTGTACTTTTTGTCAAATAGAATTGGAATAATAACAAATATTTCATACCTCTATATACTGAATAATCAGATATTAATAAAAGATTAAATGTGCAGATTACAAAAAACTGAAGTCATTTCATGAAAAATGTAGGTCATTTTCGTAATATATGCAAAAAACTATAATAGAAAACTACTTTCTCATTTTTGTAGCAAAATCATTGTTGGACAGTGTCTTTATTCAACATAGCGATTTAATTGATGTTAAAAATAATTACTATATCAAACGCAACTAATCCCAAAACAAAATTAAATAATCATTTTATAACTTTATTAACTTACCACAAACAACATTTATTTAATATATAGTATATTATTACCAAATTCAAGGCGATAAAGCAAAATCTGTTAAAATAGAAATATTATCCAACTTCATCATTACCAACAAGTAGCAATTAGCAACAAGTTACCTATATATCAACTAAGTATTCAAGGGTATAAATGAATTATTCGCTGGCCGAACGCCTATCCATTCTAATGGGTAATTCCTATCCGCTGCTAACTGTTTGACGCCTTTCACAATTCGCAGGCGGCTCGCTAAGACCCCACCAGCTGTGTCAACAAATTTCGCAACAATTATCCAATTACACACGGCACTAAGGCCTCTTTTAATCCGACCACTGAATTATTTGTCCAGCAAATTGGATGGCAACGCTGGAAGCTTGCGAATTCACCAATGGCGGCTCAGGATATAAGCTAATCATAACACTCGAATCCTAACATTATTCCCGATTGGCGGACTGGAAGGAATAAGCAAATTCTCAACAATAACATAGGAAAAATAGCGGATAAGTTTTCCTATATTTGCATATAAAGGAGTATTATAAAATGGTCAATGGCTATCTTTCTGTGATGTTATAATCTTTGTTATGGTTAATGTCCAGACGTATAGTAGGTACTTACAGTCTTGAAATGTCTACATCTGCCATATATACTGTTGATGCACACAGCTGAGCAGTTATACTCACAATAACACGCAAGGAGCTGTGTTGGTGATTATTAAACCTTATTGATCTAATTTGGGTTCTACTCGTAGTAGCTTTTAAAATGCATTACATAAATTTAAATCTTATATTCTTAACAGCTTTCTTTTGCAAACTTCAAGAGTGCTCTATTTTTACCGCATTAATAATTTCTAAGTGTGGTAATAGTATATAGTCTACCTTAAAATGAAAATAGGCAAATATAATTGACATTAAAAGTATGTCTACATCAACTTAATTTTTAAGAACATCCCCACCACGAAACAGTAAAATAAAAAAAAAGTTTCTAGAGTATTTAGTGGTTAGGAAAACGAATATCATGTCCATTATCACCGCAAATGCTTACTTTCCAGTTAGCTTCACTTTTATGTAAGCAGAGCTCACCTCCAAATAAACAAATTTTCTGCGAAAATAAACAATTTGTGGAGACAACGACGATCATCAATCACTAACCTAACCTAACAAACCTAGCCTAACATAACCTAACCGTTTTAATGAAGTCACGATCACTTGTAGACCTCAAAGCACTTGCTAGACCTCTAACTATACCACGACCAACCTCTCTTCATTGATTTATGCCGCTACACCAATTTTATGCCATCTGTAACGCCATTTACATATACATAAAGCTCTCCGTGAGCGAGTTTATTTTCTCTAAAGATCACCCGGTTTTCGCTTCCAGGGTTCAAGAATTGTGCGATAAACATGATCATCTTTTGAAATTATTAATCTCTCTCCCTCCACAGTTTCTTTCAGTGTCTCAAAATGTTATTAAATAACAAACTTCAGTACTTAAGATGCACTTAGAGAACAAACTCCAGTGGCTCAAAATGTACTTAGAGAACAAACTCATTACTCAAAATGTGCTTGAAGAACCAACTAAAGTGGCTCAAAGTGTACTTTGTAAACAAACTACATTGACTAAAAATTTGTTAAACATGTTATTTGACGGCGCGCCCGAAAAAATGGCTTTTTGTGTGTTTATATTTCGTTCACCCGTGCCTGAATATTCATGTGCGTTTGAGTCCTAGTTCAGTAAACGTTACAACATTATTCTATAAACAATTATGATTATATACTGGGGGCTGTGCCCCCCCGAACCCCCTTCAGTTGATTGAAACTCAGGGGTTCCCCTGCAGTGTTTACCCCCACACGAGCAGTCCCCTTAAATTTACTCAAAAAACGTGAAACATATTGGAACACGGACGAAATAGTTTACGTCCCATCCTTCACGCTGCCAATCTACATATTTACCCAAAGTTTTTTTGGCGAATAAATGCCTGTAAATCATAATGTACTTGGAGAACAAATTCCAGTGACTCAAAATAATCTTCGGTAACAAAGTCCAGGGTCGCATAATGAACTTAGAGAACAAATTCCAGTTACTCAAAATGTTCTTGGAGAACAAACTCCAATGACTCAAAGTGTACCTGGGCAACAACCCCATTTTAGCAACTCTTTCCGAAGAAAAAATAACTCTAATCTTCTGAAGTTCCATAAAAGATGAAGGAAATTTCTAAATTCCCTTCTGTAGCTGTTTTTATTTCGGCGACGTCCGGAATCAGATTCCGTTTAACCTTTTCGCTGCAAGTGCTGTTTTTACGGAAGAAGCAAAAACCAACGATGGCATCACCCAAGGAATGTCGGAAAAGAGAGACTTGCAAAGAAATTAGTGAAGATTGAGGAAGTAAAAATGGGTGACTCCCCTCAAAGAAAAAACCGGGTCTGCGCACACTTTTGTGATATATCCTTTATTCGTTCACTAATCACCCTTACTTTGCAGGACATGAAAGAAGCAACGCCTGTGAACACAAACAGATTTCAATGGGAGCTCCAGCAAAGAATATACTGATTCAAACATTCAAGAAAGCCCCCTCCAAGAGCAGAATTTAGGACTGGGTGGACCACTTCGAGAACTATGCGACAGTGGAGAACCTCAATGCAGCCAGCGACAGCCGTCCAAACCATTCAGGACGCCCCAGGAAGCGTACAGCTTAGCTGGTCGAGAGCGCGAGAGAGTCAGTTCAGCAGAGTCCAAAACACTCTGTGCGCAAGCGAAGTCAGTCCCTTGGTATATCCAGTGAGACTTGCAGGAGAGTTCTAGTAATGGATGTGAAGGCCTACCCATACAGAATACAGACGAAGCAGACTCTACCAGCCTCATACAAGGAGACCCCAACTTTCCTTAACCTCCTTTGGATCTCAGATTAAGCTCACTTCCATCTTTAAGGAAAGGTGAACTCGAAGAAAAATGTCTTCTGGTGGCTTCCAGACTAAATGAGGTATCCACCAAGCTCCTACACTCCCCTAAGTGCATGGTATGACTGCAATCTCAGCCAGAGGCATCATCGAACCATTCTTCTTTGAGGAATCTGGCGCGACACTAACAGTCACAAAGGAGCGGTATGTTGAGGTCCAAAACACCTTCAAGAGGGAGCTGCAGACCCTTTGTCCGTCACAAATAGGGAAGTTCTGGTTCCAGCAAGATGGAGCAAGCTCTCACACCTCTAGCCTGTTCCGAGATTAGCTGAAAGAGAACTTTGGTAGTCGTGTGATCAGTCTCAAGACTGATTTTGAGTGAGCACCTCACAGCCCAGACCTTAGCCCCCAGATTTCTTTCTCTTGGGCTACCTTAAAGACAGAGTGTACGCAGGGAGATTCAGGACCATCATGGAACTCAAGGAAGCCATCAGGGAGGAAATCAAAGCCATTAGTCTGTCTGTTTTTAAGGACGTCATGGACAAATTTGTTTTGCGCCTCAAGAAATGCACAGAGCTAAATGGAGGTCATCGCAAACACATGCTCTAGAATAAAGAACAAAAGTACAAAGACTCTCATATTTTGATAACATGTTTTTAAACACAATAAACTAGTTATGACCAAAGTTTCATTCAATCCTTGCGAAAATAAGGAAATGAGGCCTATCGAAAGTTGTGGCCCGTTCATTTTGGTCACCCTGTATATAGAGCAGCAGATACACTTTCGGGAATTAGAGCCGAGAGAGCACGCAAAATTTGTTCCATTTACCTTTGACTGAAGTCCTACACCTCAATTCTGGAGGATTGCGTTAAGTTGAAATATGTGAAAGTGACATAACCCGAGTACTTCGAAGAGGAGAGTATTCGAAGCACTGGAAACATGGAGGATACTCAACTCTCCTGAACCTGCTACTCTTCCACAACAAAGCAAGTTCCCTTTTCTGGGGTTCGCATTAATGACTAGTCTGCTGTTTATCGTTATCAATATTATCATCATTAACCTCTTTCCAAGGAATCGGGGTTTGCGCTCATCATCGCCTTTACTATCATGACTCTACGGCGTTTACATCAATTTATCCATTTCGCATTAATTGATTCATTTGTATTTATTGCAATTTTGTGATTTATCAATGGCACTAAATATTTTCTACCATTTTAAATATAGATGGATTCATGGGTTTTACGATTATCGGGTTCCTCCCGCCCCCTCTTCTGGCGAAAGTTATAATTTTTAACTAATTATAGCTCATTACCACGTAGATCTATAAAGATGGGTTCACCCATAGGTTTACCTCAAAGAACCTTAACATGGCTAAAATAAATATACGAAATCATTCATGGTTTTATAACTTAAAAAAAAATCGATTGAAAAACAAATATTTAGTTTTCACTACAATAGTGTACCCACCCAATTTCCCGCAAAAGTTTTCATTATTTCAACTACTCATATCTCAGTAATTCGGTGACCTATAAAAAGTATATTCCACCAGGATATATACTGAACTCATGTCTTACAATGGTTAAAATTTGAACTCAAGATCATTTATGTTATTATCGCAATTAAAATAACTCAGGTCAAAACAAATAAAACGAATATTTGGTTTATTTTTTCTAATTAGACGATAGATTAGACCAGCGTCAGGTTAACGTTTAATCAGAGTCTTTCTTCCGCACCGATATGCTTCGTTGCATCTCTTGATTGTCAACTTACAGCCATTATGGTTTTCAGTGACTCTCAAATCGAATGATCCAATAAATTAAACTCGGAGCTTTTTGGTAACTACACTGTCTTAACAATGAATTTTCTTATGACGCTCAACGAAGCATATATGGGTTAAAGGAGACCAGGAAGTGTTTGTCAACAGCACGGTGGTCCAATCGATCAATTGTTTAGTCAAAATAAATAAAACAAAATTTGAATACGAAGTATTATTTTTGGAACTTGGGAGAAATGCAAAGAAATATATCGATTTGAAATATTAATCATAGAAAGGGAGGATTTTGGTGTAGGTGTTGGTAAAATATTCTCTCTATAATTAAAGAATTAAAATTTGTGTATTCAATATTGTTTGCATATCTGATGTGGCTCATTTTTTACTTCTCTTCTTGGTCGAGTTGACTGAAATGACTACGTCTAATGGACAATCCTTTTGTCACCTCAAACTTGGATTCACTCAAACTCCTTGGTAAGGTTCCTACACTGTTCTTCTTTACAGTTACTTTTAGGATATTGCTTGATCGAATTACATGAGTGTAAACCACCTCCCATCTCCGGGCATATAATACCCAACAGACATCTCATTCGCATGATTACTGTGTACAATTAGTGGATTCCCGGATAAACCAAGTTAATAATTTATTCATTCCTTTCAGGCAAACAAACGGAATTATTTTTAACCCACATTTTTTCCTGAATCTTTTAAATTTCCAGTTTTTAAGACGTGTTTGCCATTACCATATTTTCTTGTCTTATTTTGTTTTTTCCAGCGCAGAGCAAAGTTTGGACATCGCCCTGCCTTGGTCTCTCTAGTATATATATATATATATATATATATATATATATATATTATATATATATATATATATATATATATATATATATATATATATATATATATATATATATATATATTTCCCACCTTTTCGCATTGTATAAATTTTAGTAATATTTCGCGGTTTCTATTTATAAGGCAATATGACCATTTATCAATTACACTATTATTTGACAATTTTATATACCGGGTGTCTCAGAAAAAAGTTAACCGTATTTTGAATTAGTATAACTCAAAAACTATTAGAGATTTTTGGGTCCTGCCAAAGGTGTTTTATTTATCTGTCGATTCTGGAAACTTCATTAAATTCCCTTGAATGATATTGACACACTAATGAGTTTAGTGGAGGATATCAAGCATATGTTTGAGCAAGGAAGTAAAATAATGAAACGAAGCCTAGGAAGGTTAGGCCACCGTGCACTTTCAAGAGAAGTGTAGGGAGCCTAGGTAGCCTAGGTCACTGTGCGATTCTTCAAGCAAAGCCTAGGCCATTTTACAGTGAGTTTTCACCACGCTGTGGTATAGTCTCGTCATTACTGCTTACTAAGCAAATTAAAGCGTGTCTGTGTAAAAGTTTACTTGCATAGTTTACAAAAGATCAACGCGTTTTGGTAGTCACAAACTTTATTAAGACTGGCAGTATTAAACAAGTACAAGATTCATTTGAACAACGTTTTCCAGGTAGGCACCCACCAAGAAAGCCCACAATTTGGAAAAATGTTCGCAAATATCAACATGAAGGAACATGCTTAAATCTAAATAAGGTCATTCGGGTCATATGAGAACCATAAGAACAACAGAAAATATCGAAAATGTTCAGATGACACTTCTTCAAAATCCACATGTATCAGTCAGAAAGAATGGGTTACAATTTTCAAAGTCATCAATTAACCGCTTTATTAAACATGACTCAAAATGGCATCCCTATAAGATGCATGCAAGATACCAGCTTCTTGAAACTGATTTTTCTCGTCGTAGACAATTGGTCGAATGGCTTCTCCATAAACCTGCTCGTTTCTTGGAAAACATTGTCATTGGTGACGAGGCAGCCTTTTTCATGAATGGAAAGGTAAATAGCCATAACATTCGGCAGTATGCGCCGCTGACCCCCCCCCCCCTCCAACATTTAACTTTGACACACGTATTTGTCAGCAAAAAGTGTCTCTGTGGATTGGAATATGCGGGAATGGCTTTCTTGTCAGCCCATTGTTTTACGAGAATAACTTGAATCGCGCTGCCTACCTGAGCATGATCAACGAAAGGATCTTCCCGTAACTCCGCCAGATTTACGGCAATCAATTCAATAGACTTTGGTGGATTCAGGACGGCGCAAATGTGCTGAAGAAGAAATGGAGGACATGATTTTAAACTTCGAATTTGCATTATTTTACTTCCTTGCGCAAACATAATTTTGATAGACTCCACTAAACCCATTAGTGTATCAATATCTTAAAAGGGAATTTAATGAAATTTCCAGAATCTACAGATAAATAGTTGGTAAATTTGATTCGTTTTGCAGAACTAAAAAATCTTTAATAGATTTTGAGTTATACTAATTCAAAGTACGGTTAACTTTTTTCTGGGACACCTTGTATAGCAATTTTTAAAATTTATCAATAGCAATATTGTTTGCTACCTTTTTAGATTTAGATCTTAACATTCGTGAATATTAATAGCATTTGCCAACATTTTTATACCTGTGTTGATCTAGGAAAATAGGACTTAAAAAAATTTGATATCATTCGAAAAATTAGTTACAAGTTGATTAATTACATATTTAATTTTTTAAATGGATTTTATATTTGTTATATTGCTCGTTTTAAACAACAAAGCTGATACACAATCCTTGAGGTCATCTTCAGTCTATAAACTCGAAACTATCTTCTTTCGATTGATGTGCGAGATTTTATATAAAAAAAATATTTTAAATTTCCCAGGGGCTTGGGGGTACCTGGATTACCCTATAAATTCATAGCAATTTCGTACATAATTATCAATTTCACTTTTATTCGATATCTTTCGTATATAAATTTTTTGCAATTTATCAATGTATTATTGCCAACTTTTTAATCTATAGCAATTTATCAAATTATCTGTGACTATTATTTGCCGGTTATTTAAATATAGAGCAATTTAGCATTTTATCAATTTAATTATTGTTTTCGTCAAAGTTTGCACTTAAGTACACACTATACATAGTAAGTTAGACTTTTTTTCTAGCCTTCATAAGAAACCACACAGTTTGGTAAATCTTTCTATCACGCATATATATGGACAATACCCTGAAAACCTGTTATCGTTTTCTATAATGATTTCAGCTCACTCCAACCTTTAAATTTGTTATAGCGTGAGAGTAAATTTTGAGAAACGAGTCTATTTTAGTCCTTTTGTTGAATCAGAACATTTTTCATTTAGAATTTTAATTCTAGGGATTATATCTCCAAAGGTTGATCGATTTATTATATATTGACTATACCTTTGGGTGATTTCATCGTCGGGTGATTTTTATCCTAGATAATTTGTCCATGAACTTTTAAGATGAATGTTGTTTGGGATTTTATTATACATTTATTCAATTCAATGATTACTTTCACATTACCAAAACGCACATTGGCCACCATGTAATACTCACACCATCCTATACTATTAGGAATAAGAACTGAATTTAACTCACTGCCGGTCTACTTCTCTCACTTTCTCTGTTTCTCTACGGGTAATTGTGGCTTTCTAAGATAATAATTTAACTTGAAAATCTAAATAAAATAAAGTATTCAACTATATCCTTGAAGTAGACAAAGAATAGGCATAAACCTTTCTAAAAACAAATAGAAAGAGAGAGAGAGAGAGAAATAGAGAGAGAGAGAGAGAGAGAGAGAGAGAGAAAGAGGAGAACCGCACAATAGACATACTATCTCTGGGATGCCATTGTTCTTGATAATCTTTGCAAACCCTTCATGGTTTCTTATCAACCCAGATTATCTAACGACAGAGACGTTAGGACTTGTTTAACACCTTTAGAATTGTAACTGAAACGTTAAGGTATTAGGACTAAAATTCCTGAGGTGTTGCTACGTTGCGTGTTTTCTCGCGTTTTCGCGATAGTTTATGCGTTTTTATAATCGAACTTACAATGTTTCTCTTCTTGCTCTGGAATAGGTGTAAAAAAAAAATAAAATTGCTGGCCATTCTTTCATATTCATAAACTTTATTCAAAAACATAAATGAGTCATAACCATCTTCACAACATGGAGATTATATCAAAATCATTTAATGCCAGCTAGGTAGATATGAATATCTCGTAGACACCTGTAGACATAGCTCAGAATTATTGGGTAAGCGAATACAAATTAAAGCTAATGTTGAGAATGAAGAGTGAAGAATTAGCGATATGGGTATGACAAAGGATATATTACATTAGAATAAGCGTTAGCTTTTTATATAGGCATTAAATAAGTTTATGGATGTTCTTTTAATCGATTTATCATTTGCGCCTTTGCAACTTAAAATTTGATTGCATTCTACTTTTAGGTTAATGTGCACTCGCTCATCAACTGCAACACGATTTGCTTTCTCTTTTCTCCCTGCACGCTTTAAATAGTGAGCAAAGTTAGTGTTTATAGATGCAAAACTCATCTCTTGAAAGATCGTTAATCTTTAACAATAAACGTTAACTTCT